>CAHIKZ030003725.1:0-66047 GCA_903632075.3 Acanthosepion pharaonis
TAAGGTATATAAACTGAATATGGGGAATGAGATAATTTCAGCGTAAGAAAGTATTTAATTAAAAAAAAAAAACATTCATCCGTTGTACGAGATACGTGCCACACCTGGATTATATGAGCTATAATGTAGCTATTGGTTTCGTATTTTATATACTTGGTGATTATTATTGGTGGAACCTGTGTAACGGCTTTTGAAATTCATTTTTAATATATATGTGTGTGTGTTTGTGTGTGTTGATGAAGTGAGAGCATATATACGATTGTTTTATAGACCCGATTTGATTGGTCTGTGTAAAATATATATGAATTGAGAATGGTTTTTTTATCTGAAGATTACATGGAGAAACGACAGTTACACTTAACCTCTCGAATAAATAGAATATGACTTGTTAGACTTTACGAAGGTTGCATGAGACTGCGTCAAATAATATTGAAATTTGGTATTTTGCTTTCAAACATGATACGCTTTATTGCAGTGTGTTCATGAAAGAATGGGAAGGAAACATTGGCATTTTGGTCAGCTAACCTTCAAAATATGAATGACGCCTTCGTGTTAGCAAATTGCCAAAGGAAAAAGAAAGGTTTCTTCTTAGAAAGAGTTTAATGTAAACGTGCGTGCCTAAATCAATATCTGATCCACAGCACGATTTCTTCGTTGCAAGTGTTATTAGGGACTTTCCTGACAAATGTATTTTTAGAACTTCAAATCATATACAAAGACCAGGAGAGTGATGTACCATTTAATTCGGTACTCATATGAGCAATAATATTCTTCAGTACCTCTTTCCACTGAACTTATGAAAATACTTTTTTCATTGTTTGCATAATATTCGACCCACACATGGTTATTTTTGCAACGTCAAATATATTTTAGCTTTGCGATTACGATTGTGTTGTGTGCTTGCTAATCTTTGATTACGTTATTGATAACGGTTTTATGCGAAGATTTCCCACGTATTACGATATATTAATTGAAAGAAAATATACCATATTCATGAAAGAACATTATATGATAGGACACTGAATTGGAATTAGAAAAATGCATTATCTTAACTTGGAAACGTATTGCCTTTTTTCTTCAAGTTTTTCAACAAATTCTGTCGGATAGAAATCCAAAGACGTCATATACAACATTTAATAATTGAATGAGAAACAAAAGATATTCTCCAAATAAACGCACAAGAAACAGTATGCTTTATATAAATTATATTCTTCCCACGCAAAAAATTCTGTATATTGATTTTCACTATATGTTGGCATGTAATAACGTGATATATATATATATATATATATATATATATATATATATATATATATATATTGGATATTAAATGAAATACAAAATTGTCCAAATATTAATAATAATACATTCCACATAATATTTATTATCTAAAAAGTACAAAACAATGGAGTTCCTTTGAGCCGTCTTGACACCATTTGTCATAAGAATCGCATAAAAAACTGCAAATACAACAGGTTATAATCGTTTTGTGACCGTTCAACGATGTATTCCAAACAGGGCAATGGTTAGAGGCAAAAAAGATCATTCAGGCCTTCAGTAATGCTAGCAAAAATCATACTCTGGATTAAATCTGCAAATTCTAATATAGAACCACCAAGAGAACGGTAAATAAGTTTTAAAACGAATGAACAGTAGACAAGAAAACCGGTTTATTAGGTCAAAACAACAAAAGGGTTCATCATTTCAATTTAGAGAAAATTACATTCTTATTGTTCAAGTACAGTTCAATAGTATTATAAAAACCTCGGAGAAGTCCAGTATATCATATTTAATCATTTCTAAATTTGTAATGGATTTGTAACAATTAATGTAACAATTGTATATATATATATATATATATATATATATATATATATATATATATATATATATATATATATATATATATAATGCAGTGTTACATTAAAATTTGCAATATATACTACAAATCTGAGTATCTTGTTTCAATGACCAAAAAAGATTTTTTAACGTTGAAACAAGATGTAAAGTTTTGTAGTGGGTATGTGCATGATCTAATGTAACAAAGCAGATTAAATAAATATTTACAGCTCTACTTTTTTTTATTGAGCCCTGATTTAAGTTAATGTTCAGAACGTTGAAATATGAGTCTTCGTTCTTTTAACTACATTAATACACTTAAACAAACACACACACATATATATACATATATATATATATATATATATATATACACACACACACACACACACATATATATATATATATATATATAATATACCATAAAATTAAAAGATCCATAATCCGGTGTTCTTATAGATATTTTTTATTTTTACAAAATATGCTCAATGTAAATTTACAAAGCATTAATATTATAAATTAATTGATTTAAAATATGTTTTTTTCGCTACATATATATATATATATATATATATATATATATATATATATAAATAATATATTTATATAAACAAAATTTAAATTTATAAATTTTTAAAAACTAGGAAACCATTGATTTTAATATTAAAAGTCTCTAGAGCCCTTTCAGCCAACATCTCATCAGGAGACAATCGTTGGATTAGCGAAATGAATAATAGCGATATTGAAGAGCAAAAAAAGAGGGAAAACACAGGAAAATAACAAACAAGTATATATACTTGTAACGAGGAAAGGTTATCGTGTAAATAAATAGCGAGATTAGTTAAAATAAAATATCCCCAACAGATTCAGAGACCTTATAAATTCTTTCTTTGGAAACTAGAATTAATCAGCACGTTCCTTCAAAAATACGACTTGGTAAGATAGATAGAATATGCTATCTTCCCCCATGAATATGGAATCGGCTATTGCTCAACATTTAGTTGAGAATATAGCTTCAATGCAGTATTGTATAAAAAAAGTGGTTTAAAATTATTCATACAGCCGATTCAAATAATCATTTGAAGATTTTGGAATCGGTCTGTATAGGATTAAGAAAACCTTCTCTCTGCCGGCAGAAAGAATTTATAAGGTCTCTGAATCTGTTGGGGATATTTTATTTTAACTGTCCCTCGCTATTTATTTACACGATAACCCTTCCCTCGTTACAAGTATATATACTTGTTCGTTATTTTAGTGTGTTTTCCCCTCTTTTTGCTCTTCAATATCTTTTATTATTCATTTCGCTAATCCAACGATTGTCTCTCCTGATGAGATGTTGGTTGAAAGGGCTCTAGAGACTTTAATATTAAAATCAATGGTTTCCTAGTTTTTTAAAACTATATATATATATATATATATATATATATATATTATATAGTTCATTATTATTATTATTAACCATACGCTACTATAGTGACCAGTGTGAAATGTACTCCCCGGTTTTATTTTAAATATTTTGCATTACGTTTATAGATCTGTGTATTCCAGTAATTGCAATAAATTAAATACACTTTCAGGCAGAAATTGTAATTTATGCATCCCCTTGTCGTCACAGATCAGCCAGGACCTTTTTTCTTTTTAATGAAAGCACACTGCCTGTTTTTTTAAGAAAAGCCCATATTCTCTATCTAACACATAAACAAAGCCAATTCTATATAATTAATGGACACTTTCTTTAATAAGAATTTTTATTTTTTTTAATTGCTTAAAGCCTTATAATTGCTGATATATTTTTTTAAATATTCACCTCATTTCTATTAAGACTTATTTAGAATATCTTTTTGTAAGTATAAATGCAAATAATGCAAAGATAAAAAATATAAATAATCTTTCAAAAAACTGTAAAAATATTTTTTAAAGCAGATAAACGAATTTCGTTGAAAAATTTTAAGAAAAATAATACCCCAGGTTTTAAAATGATGTTTTTAGATTTATAATCAAAAGAATTGATGGTCGAAAAAAAGTTTGATCAAAAATACATCACATACACACATATAAAATATATATATATATATATATAAAAAAAATGGAAAGGCGTTCTCTTATTTTGGTTTGTTGCTGTAGGTAATAATGTTAGAAATTATTTCAAATTTCTAGATTGAATCAAAATTGTTAAAAACTGTTTAGCATATTGAACTTGTATGTTTCGAATATGTGAAAAATTGATTGCATATCTACATCCTTTATAAGTACTAATCATATATAAAATTTGTTGACTGCACTTTAGAGATAGAGAGGTATTCAAAATAATGATAACGAAGATGTTTCGGAATAATACTGCTTAATATACTGTTTGAATTGATCAAGACCATTTTAACATAATTATTGTTTTTTAAAAAGAGAATTATATTTTCAGATATTTCGGATATTATTATTTTAAAATAAAAACTAATTTTAAGAATTTATGTAATGTATTAATTTGAATATGTTTCCTATGACATTTGGGTTTTATATATTTGAATATAAACGGTGGCCTATATATTTGAATTGTATATGTAAATAAAAATTATTTCAAGTTATGTTGTAAAATATAAAATGAATATTAAAAAAAATTTTTATACGTTTTTTCAATGAAATATATGACATGAATCTCTCACGGAAATGTCTATTGTTTCATATTTTATAAATATAGATAGGTAAATACCAGATTCTCTTGTAAAACAAATGACTCATAAATTCTGTTATATTCTATGTAAATTTATGTGTTTGCTCGTGAATATTTGTTTTTTGATAAAAAAAAATATAACAATGTAATTATCAAACATCTCAGTGGTCTTCTCGTTTTTTCGTCGGGGTTTTATATATGCAAAGAAAATTTTCTCAACAATGAAAACAATAAATGCAGAAGTTATTGAAAGAAAATCTTATTCTTTCATGGGTTGCTTTTCTATAAACCGTTTATCTATATTGAAGTAATTTCAAAACAACGAAAATAATTTTAAATATTGTACGTTTTGAAAATACATTTCATCAAAGAATTTGACAAATTTAAGATGTTGGAGCATCTTACAGATGTTAATACCACATTTTAGCGTTTTGAAATCTTGCAATAAATTCATATTGTATCGCCATTGATACATTTCTCCATCAAGAAACTTTTTTGTATTAAACACGAAATATAAAAACATATTATGGAAAGTAAACAAATTGGTGACAACTAAAATATATTTATTTTTTTTTTTTTTACTAGAAAAATTAAGGGCGCTGTTCGATATTCTAACGTATTCCACCTGAACACGGCCAGCCAGTTCACGTGGTATAAGTTGGAATATCGAATAGGGCCCTCTATTTCTTCCACCTCGGTAGATTGTTCTATATCTATGTGTCATGGAGAAGGCTGGAGCGGACAGCGGTTGAAACATCGCACAGTGTGAAATATTTACGTATACCATCAGAAAGAGATAATTTAAATTTCTGGAACGCAAATTGAGGGAAGTGGGAATAAAGAATTTAACACATACAGAATGCGTTGAAGGCAAGAGAAACCTGGTAAAACAGAGAGAATTGCCTTAACATATTCCTTACACGTCTAGCAGAATAGCAAGAGGAATTCGTAAAATATACATTAATTATCAAGAATTACAGAGACTAAAAGAGAAGGCGGGACGATCTGAAGAGGAAGGATCGCCCACGTACTGGTTTCATAAAAGAAAATGTAATCCATTCCCTTTATTTCCAAACTTTTCAACTGGAATTCAGAAACTTGCGTACAATTTGCCATCTGGTCAATGTCTTTATTTACATTCCCGCCTAAATCCATAGAAAAATATTCGTTCTCTTACCAGAAATAATATCGAAGTAGGGCGAGGTGACGTATCATTTCAAAGCCCCTATTTAAAATAAGCACCCATTTATCCAAAATTTGGAATCAAAATATACAGATGCTTGAAGAATGTATTTATTTTTATCTTTAACTGTACATTCTTTAACTTTGATTTTGTCAAGATTGAAGTACGTTGTTAAAATGAAAAAAGCTCTTGTTCGAACATTTATTAAAAATTATTTTCCTAATTTGAGTTACTTTCTAATGCATTTTTGTGGAAACAATTTTATTTTATCACATTTTAGACCCATCTATAATTTTAAAATTCATTATATATATATATATATATATATATATATATATATATATATATATATAATGGAACTAATGTCTTTAATTACAAAATTAAATTCGAAGATTTTAGCTTCCATTTTTGAAACATGGTTAGAAATGTGTAGCTTTAAAAAAACATTTTAAATCAATTAATTTTGTGACGTCCCCGCCGCTGCTGATCGTTCCTCCTCGTTCGTGTCTCGCCGCTCCAAACGGGACGTCCGCCTGTCTCACGTCAGTCGTGCTATCCCTACCTGTGACGACCAACTGACTTGGCCTTGGTCGCGGCACCCAAATGTGACGTTGTAACCTTTTGGTGATTCGGATGGGAATCTGGTTAGATTCGATACCAGCCTCGTCGTTGCCAACTCGCCTCCAACGTCTGGTTACCGAAGCAACTACTTTGTTCTCCAGTCTGCCTACCCACGTTGTGAATTGATCTTAGGCAGACGAAATCAATCGGTCGTCGGGGCCGTAATGCAAGTCGAGTTCGAATAAGGGTGGTATCGCACAAATAGATGTAAAAGAAAATAAAATAACAACTCAAAAATTTCAAAAGGTATCAAAAAAGGATAACAATGTTTTATATCTGGTTGCTGGATACAGGGACTGCGTCTTTTAAAAACCCTGCTATATGGATTCGTGACACGTTGTTTTTTTTGTTAGGCGAGTCTTAACATCTTAAGTTGTCTGTTCTTTAAGAAAACTGGTTCTTGGTGTGTCTTCAGGCGATATTCGTAAAACTTGTTTTGGTGGTATGAATCTAAGTCGTTCTTCAAAAAATAAATTGTTCTTGGATTGAAGATGAGTTCTTTCGTGAATCTTATCAGCGATGCGAGGTGGGATCCACTTCAACTGCGAACTGGGAACTGAACTGCACTGAACTGAACTGATTTTCGCTCGCTGCGACTTTGCTTATATGGACGCCGACTAAAACCGGGGTGGGCTTTGTCGGGGTTTGAGGTTTCTTGATAATTCCAAATCCACAATACCCTTCTTTTGTTTTCGGTCAGGAAAAATTTATTATTTCCATTTTTGGAAGTTTTCTCTTACCCCCATCTTCTTTCGTTCACATATGGGTCTATTACCATACCCCCAGAGGGCGTCAACGGTTTTCTTACTCCTTCGCAGTAACATCTCATACCTATCCTCTTTTGAGTGGTAGAAGCCCCCCCCCCATACACCACATGATCACCTCCGCCTGGCTCTCGTTAACATTCAGCCAATGGGCGGGCAGCTTTTTGGGTGTGACCAGACTAGCTTTTTTAAAAAAAAAAAATCTTGCTCAAAAAAAAAATTATCTTTTACTTTTTCTTTTTTTCTTTTTTTTTTTTTTTTTTTATTTCGTTCTTTAGCCCCTTAGTTGCAGCTCTTATCCTCAATGTCACCTGGACCTATCAATGAGATTTTCGCCAATTATCAAGTGGGTGGTCATCTAGCAATAAAACACAGCCAAGTTTTCGTCCCGATAAAACAGTTTCGCTATCCTAGCCGTATTTGCATTCTTGGTGCCGGTTTCTGATAAAATAGTTTCGCTGTCATCGTCAAATATCAACACAAAACAGACACCTTGTCTAACGATATCTTTCCATCGACAAAGACTTAATTTTTTTTTTTTTTTTTTTTTTTCAGACGAACTATTAAATGTGGTCAGGGCATTCCCATTTCTCAGTCACGGAAGTTTCAATTTTTCCCGATAATATAAGTTCGCCATTGACACAGTTTAATTTTTATCTATTTAGAATTCTCGACAATGGCAATGAAACCTTTCACCATTTTTTCATTATCAAAATAACATCGCTAAATGTCCCTTTTGTGATGGCTTTCCTTTATCATCTAAGTTTTTTTTTTTAAATTCTCGCCTCTCTTTTTCTTTCCATTCTTTTCCTCCTTTTCCTTGTAGCCCTAAATGGTGTCACATTTATAATATTAATGATCTGTAAATTTACATTGAGCACTATTTTGTACGGTCTTGAATGTCTGTAGAGTCCTTTGATTCAACGATATTTACAGTAAATTTGCTCCCGTTTTCTTAGGATATTTTACCATTACTCACGGAACTTCTGTTAACATACTGCGGAATATCTACTAACAAAAATTATGGAAATAAAATATAAACTGCTAGATAAGAAAAAAAGAGTTAAATAATTAAAAATTTCTACCATCCCTCGCGCATCTGTAGTCGCAACGATATAACAAATTTATTCCGAGGGAGGACGAAGTGCATTATAACAGTAATTTTTTACGCTTTGATTTACATTTTCCCAAAAAATATATATATATATATATATATATATATATATATATATATATATACGATGTACTTATTATAAAGCGCACAATATCAGAGATAGAGCTAACATTTTTTCGTTGGATTGATGTGAGTTTGTGACCCTTCCTTTTTTCACGCTTTTTGCGATCGTCAGACAAAGTGATGATTTTAAAAAATTTTGGGTTAAGAGTAGATTGCGTGTATTGAATTTGTTATTATGGGAGTTGATAACTCGTCGTCGTGATGTCACTCATGCTAACGCAAACATAGATGCATGTCTGTACGGGTGTACGGACATGCATCTACGTCATACGAAATTAAGAAGGAAAATGGAATACAAGTGTATTTTAACACAGTAAAATAAGTTTTAATTCATTTACTGCCAGAGATGAGCAAGTATGTTTTATTTAAAAATAGTGCCGCGTGAATTCTATCTTTTCAAATTGTTTAATTTCGATGAGCCGCACTCCAACTAGGGAACATGGGACTCAATTGTATATTAAGTTGTCGTCCTTTATTGTGTGAGTAAATAGGCACACACTAACTTTTATATTTTAAGAACCATTTATATTGGATATTTTGCCAATATTTTCCCCTTCGTTTTCATTAGCAGAAATTGTATTTTATCGTGATTCCATTTTAACCTTCCTTTCTTTTCTAGCTGTGACAATTATTATTCTGTCAATTTAATATTTGCCATCGTATTTTCTGATAAATTGTAGGCTAAAAGATTCATTCAAATAATACTTTTTTTTTTGTTTTTTCAACTCCATGTCGAATTTCTGTTGGGTCAGACATCTTTTTATATATATCAGTGTCTGTGAGTTTCATAGTTCATATATGAATATTCATGAACTTTTAATATTTTTCATTCTGCTATTTATTTGACTTTGATCTGTAACAGTACACCCTGTTTCGCCTAAAGGCTATACACGACTTTTTTTTAAAATTAGCATAGTTTTTGGAATATATTTCAAATAATATCATATTAATTTATTGGTAGACTTTGATTTACCAATACGATAAACGTGAAATTATCTTATATCTCTCGAGAGCAAATTATTACCGAGCAAATAAAAGTGCTATCTTGAAACTTCGCTTAAATATATATTTAAATGAAGCTTGTAAAATATGTTTCTAATAGTCAGGATGATTCATCATGCATCAGGTACATTTGAGATAAAAAAAAAAAAGGTTTAAAATCATGCTAATATGAGACTGAAAAAAAAAGTTTGTGTTGGCGAAAAGATGCCGCATACATATGTAGAAATAATTTCCCCTAAACAAAGGTAACATGCTATTGCTACCGTTGTTGCTACAATTCATGATACTGAACTTGGCCAGACAGGTTAAAATACAGAAGTTTCCGTTGAAGTGTCTGAGAGTGCAATAGACATGATTAATTACTAAAAGGAAGGTGAAATATTTTCGACGAGGTTCCCTTTATGAAAGTCATGCTTCCATTGATCATACATCAAAATATTGATATTAGAAAGTTGGTCGATAGTAAAAATAGGCACACACACACACACGTGTGTGTGTGTGTATGTACGTATGTATGTATGGTTATATCTGGCCAGTCGTATTCGGGGATACCCGTCTACTAGGGCGGCTAGATAATCCCTATTGCAGATGCTTGCTCAGGAGCATCTGTGTTTATTCAACAACCACAGAGCACACCTATGGTCCATACTGCAACGATGCTAACCAGAACTTAGTTCTATTTTCGGGGAGCGTGTTACGCTTTCGGCCAAGATGAATGTGTCTCCGTGCTAATACATTTATCTAAGGCTCCCAAGATATCAGTCTACGTAATTTCACTCCCAAGGCTTGGGTTAACCAGGTATGGTTTTCAGACAATTCCTAAATGTACCGACCATGATGAGATTCGACCTCGTATCTCATTATAGAATGTGAACATACTAACCACTTTACACATAGTAGTCATTTATAAGCCATGCATGATACACGCTTAGACGGTCATGTATCTTTCGATACGTGAATGTCGAGATAGATATTTTCCCGAAGGTTGTGACCATTTCTTTCTTCAGCAGACCAGTTGCCATCCAAGATTGTAGAACATGGCCTGTCCTGCTATAAACCTATAGCTTGGTGGGGGGGGGTAGAAGAAGAGGATTCATACCTTTCCTAAGAGTATTAACAGATAAGTGAATGTAATATTTCGACTGGAATTCAAACTCCGATTCGTCAAACTGAAACGCTAACAATTATTACTCCCCATTGCCGCACTCACTTTCTATCTCTATATCTCTATCTCTCTCTCTCTCTCTCTATATATATATATATATATATATATATATATATATATATTTCGGTATGTTTCATATATTAAATTAACCATTTTTAAAAAAAATTATTAGTGCATGGAAATACTTACACTATTACCTTGCGTGTTATTTATTAAACATTTTGAAAGTTATATATGATATTTATGATGTCAGAAAAATTTAACGGATTTTTTTGAAAATTTTAGACTTACATTATGACCCAGATTGCATAAAATTTAAGTATATTTAAGTTTTAGTGATCGTTATAATACTTATTGTAGCGAAAATTTATAAAAATCAAATTTAAATTTATTATTTATATTAAAAAAAATAAATTTATTATTTATTTTTAAAAAATATGCACTGAGAAAAAATTCTATGAAAATGCGTCTTTCACATGTCAAAGTGTGACTTCATGTTTTGAATTTTAATCTGTCGAAGTAAAATTTGTTTAATATGCTTCAACAGATTTTAAATCCGCCTAAAATCCTTTGGAAATGCTGATCATTTAATAAACTTATTTAGAAATTGCTCATTTTTTTTATTTGAATTGATGAAGCACATTTGTCCGAAAAAAAAAAAAAAAAAAAAAAACAAATAAAAGATCGAAATAATTATGAGCCCATTTTGTGACTTATGGAAAAATTTATTCCGATGTGCATCCCCTCATATATATATATATATATATATATATATATATATATATATATATATATATATATAGTATCAATATTGCATTTAAAATTTTGATGACTGGTTTCCTCCCAAGCAAACAGACAAAAATCCATATAAGCATATCCGAAAATTCATCTTTTTTGAGTTAACAAGCTTAAAGATACTTTACGTTTAATTAGCGTGGTGTTGCCATTTGATTAGATTAAATTTGTCATTCGTATACGTTTGTGGCGAGTTAGTCTTTAATGTTTAACGTGTATTAGGGAGGCAACTGAAAATTATTTCTTTTACATCCATATCGGGCGCAGGCAGGTATGATTTTTACATACATAAGTGTTGCCTCGAATACATCTCCATTCGCGCGGTCGTATCTGAATGACCTTCCATACGGAAGGCAGCCGAGTTATTCTTTCTTTGCTTCTGTTTATCGTCGCTTTGCTGAGATAGGATCTATGCCCCCACGATCTCAGGATCGAAATTCGCTAAACGTCTGACTAAATTTATATTAAATAAATTCCCCGCAAGAAAGGTGAAAATGCCATTATGATGCATGGGGCTACTGGGAGTGAAAGGAAATAAAACTACATTAGAAGGTACGGGAAACCCTTCTAATCAAGAAATAAGGTGTAAAACTCTTGTTTAAATAATCCGTGGTGGATTTTGACTGGACTGTAAATTAACGTATCTTCTCCTGATAAATATCCCATAAATGTATCTGAGTTGCTACCATAACACGATATGGAAGTTGCAAATATCTTCTCTCTCCTAAAACGTCCCAAACACTTCTTTCCCCCCAATAATCATCTTATTTTTCTCCATTTGTCTCAAAACTTAATAGTAGTATGGCGTTCATCAATGGAAATATTAGTTGGAAAATTCCTCCATGATTTATTTTATTGCCTGAGAGATTCTATCTGAAGTAAACATTTTTAACCTGTTTTGATACTTGATTTAGAAAGCGATATTTCACTGTCATGATATCTATAAGTGTATGGTTTGATAGGATTGATAGCGAACATAGATCGATCAAATCAAGTACTGAGCTCAACCTTAGCTAAAGTACATCTCATACATTTATGATTTTCAAGGAATCCGTTGGCACGCCGACAATACATCCTGGATTATTATAGTAATTTCCTGCGCTATTTTTCTATTGGGTGTTTGAATTGATAAAGAACTATTTTAATCCTTAAGTCTTATGACTTATTATAGTACATCAAAATTGAAACGGTCATTCATCTGATATTTCTATGTACAATACATATCGTAAAGATGGCTTCCGTTTGTTTCCATTAGCGATTTTGAATAGGTTTTTTCTCCCTATACGTCAACGAAGATGACAAAATTATTACGCGCATAAACAATAGATTCCAATAATGAATATAATAACTTTATATATCTGTTAATTAACATTTGCTGAAGGACTAAGTCTTTGTACATGGATACTTTCATGCTATTAACCACTTACTCCTTATCAAAATTTACTAATTTATGCAAGTCGTTGTCTTTTCAGTCTGACGCCATTTATCATCTCAGTTCGTGTTTCAAATTTTACATATACGATTTTTCTATTTTCTCTATTCAGTGTATACTATTTCTAGATTTTTCTCTACTTATTGGCCTCGCATAGCAATTTAATGCATTCGAACTCTACAGTGTGTCCCAAAAGAGGCTCATAATATTTTGTTTCCTACAGTTACTGATATAATGTTTTTGATCCAATCTGTTTTCGTAGACCTTAGACTTTTTCCAATTCTCTATAAAACCTCCCCCTCTCTCTATCTCTGTGGTATATATTTGTGTGTTTGTGATTTAGGATGTATAATAGCATACCAAACAAAAGCTGAGATAAAGTAATTTATTTATTTTCTTATTGTCACATTGTGACATAAAAACGTAAATAAACGAATTTTAATTAAAACAAATGATGAAAGTTTATATTCACTTAATTTTGTCAACTAAAACAGGTTGTAACATAAAAAGAAGTATGGTTTAGGACGATTTTGATTGGTGTATTGATATATATGACTATATAATCAGGAGAGCAGAATTTAAAATGATACATTTAAGACGGAAAGAAAATACATGGATCTTTCCAATATTGGTAAAACGAAGTCAACAAAACATGGATAGATAAATGGAGAATATAAAGACCGGATTGCCAGTGAATAATGTTCTTCGTTAACGGGAAACGTAAACATGACCTCACCGCCGTGGTTTTATTCGTCGAATAGCATTTCAAGGCACATATTTTTGGAGGGAAATGTTTACTATATGTATGCATTCATGTGTACAGATGTATACAGGTCAAGGAGGGTAAGGAAAAAACAGAAGGTGTCGAGGTTTAAATAGGTTGAAGCAGGATGATTAGTATTAACAGCAAGGAGGTATTTTAGGAGAACATAAAGATTTTATGGTTTTATTTGATGTTACTAATTACCAAGTAACCGGTTGTTGAGTTCATTCCACTTTCTATGAAGACAGTCTGGCACCAGCAGATATTTTTTCCACTTTGTCTCATTATCATGACACACACACACACACACACACACACACACACACAATTACTTTTGTGGATCAAAGGGTAAGATTTTATAAAAAAATTTCGAGAGGCGAATAATGGATGCTGATAATACAAAAATAGTTACCAGTCTCTTCATTATTATACAGGATGAATCGAATATAGTTGGACAGTAAAGGATAACGTTTATTTTGAGATAACATTCTGATACAATTAAATTTTAATCAAGGTATGTCCAACTCTGCTGAGCGGTGAACTTTTTGGGACCGTGAAAATATGTTTCGGCAACAACTTGCTTATGGTGATCTGTGCAAAGTATTTCGATTAGACCAGTATTGGGGGCATTAATAATTGAGCCAGTGGAATCAAATTTGCCAGGAATGCGCGATTTTGTTTGTCTCTTTGAGATTTGAGTTCCAAATGTTTCAACCCATTTTGTGGTAGCGATGGCAGCATTTTCAATACTCATTTAACATACATTTTCTTGTACCACTATTCATAGTTCAGAGAAAGCGTATGGTTAAATACTATATAAAATAAGGTTAAATTTAAATAAAGTTAGTTATAAAATGTAATATAACACAAACACCATAGTTATAATATGACCCTAACGGAAATCATATTAAACTTAATATTAATCTTTCTTTGATTCACCCTGCATGTCCAAAAGTTCCTTCTCGAAAATCAGGGTAATATTCATCATGATATGGCTTGTTTTTTTTTTTGTTTATTATTTTCAGAGACAAATACAAATTAAGTATCAGTCAGTTATGTACTATGAATGATATACGTTAGGCGATCATGTACCTTTCGATACATGAATGACGAGGCATTTCTTTTTCGGAGTAGGTTGATATTTCTTTTGCAGTAGACAATTTACCATCCAATCCGGTCTGTCCTGCTATTTACCCATAGCTGGAGGGGAGAAAAAAAGTAGATGAATACTTTTCCAAAGGGTATTAGCATATAACTGAATGTGATGGATTCGACTGTAATTCGAACTCTGTTCTCCGATTCTTTAATCCGAGCGCCATCCATTACTCCACCGTAATTATAGGAGTATTAATTTTGAAGGCTATAGAAATTGCCTATCTTATTTTCCATTGCTTTGTAATATATATATATATATATATATATATATAGCTTAAACGCAATTTTATGTATTTATTTTGACGTGAATTCGTTATCATCATCATTCATTTCTATAAAAGAAACCTACTAAAATTACTGTTACCTACTTATTTTCACAGGAAACTTATACATAAAAAATAAAACTAATGAGAGAAGAGACACAACTTATAAGTGGATAGTGCAATATTTCTGCTATTAAATTATTTCTTTTTTTTTTTCATAGCAAGGATGATGCTGCCCGGATTAATTTAAGCCGTTTTCTCAGCTTTTCTTCATCTCAAACGTGTCATTCAGCACGTATCGCTTTTCCCAATGATAAAATGCATTACCCACCGCTTAACCATGCTCACATACACTATTTATCTCTATAAACCTGTCGTATGTAGTGGTGGAAGAATGTGATTTTACATCATATACGTTCTTTTATGCAAGACTGTTTTGTTCAGCTACTCTAATGTAAAAAGAATAACAAAGATTATCGATAGGAAGATTCAACCTCTAGAGACATACCATTAAAATCCGCCCATGACATCCTGGGTCAAAATAATAAAATAGGAGATATTACTTTGGGAGCGACCCTCGTATTTTCTACAATAACCTTCTACCTATTCAATTACAAATCGTTGTCTGCAGAATACACGAGATAAAATTAAGCTTTCTTCCTTCAATAATATTCCTCCCTTTCGACCCCGACTCATTTTTCAGATTCGTCCCCTTTCTTAATTCCTTTCTCTTCGTTTTCTTTCTTTTAACAATTTGTTTACAGTTCCCGATTTGTTTTGTTTTTTATTTTTGCCCTCACCGGCAATTTACCATCAGAATTCTTTAGACTCACCCTTTCCTTCCTCTAACTCTTTTCTAATTGAGTTTACTTTTCTTCGACTATTTTTATTCTACCTCAGTAGACGATAAAATGTCCGGTGTATAATCTATCTTTTACGCAACAAGACATATGGACCAATTTATTTCATTCTGACCCTCTGATCTTGGGAGTATTTGAGAAGATGTGCTGCATTATATATTTTAAGGCAATAAACTTACTAAGTAAAAAAAGAACATTTGATCATGATAGACAAATGATGCGTAGGAACTTAATATTTATATATTAAAGTATGAGTGTCTGTTCAAAGACCTGGAAATAAAATAATAATTTAACATGAAACAAAAGCGATTTTAGATAACTCTTTTTGCAAAATGAACTGCAATGTTAAAAGTTCAAATTTAAAGAACATTCCCCTCGTATACATGGAAATATGGCCGAGATTTGGGCTAATTTTTCGTAAGGGCACGATCATTGCTTTGTAGAAGATATTTTTGGTGGGAAAATTTAGAGGACAATGTTTAAGGCGACCGCAATAATTAAAAAAAAAATATATATCTGCGAAGTGTTTTAATAAAGGACCCAATGTGTAAAATCGAAATGCAAATGCACATTTTGATAGTGGATGATGCTTTCTAAAATCTAAGTTAAGTATTAAGAAACTAAAAAAAAATATCATTACAAAGAAAATAAAGTATATTGAACAATTATATTCTGCCACTCATCCTATATAGCATGTCCTTACATTTACAAAGAGATATGAATCAACGGAAAAATGTGTGATATTCTATCGCAATAATATTCACCGTGTAAAGAGCCACTCGAGGTAGACTTTTACAGTGAAAGAGGCGCAATTTATGTGAAAGACAAAGGTTAAAACTAGAAATGATTGTGGTCCTACAGAAATATTTTGGGGATACCATGGCTTCAGCATGCAAATACACGGAATACTTAGAGAAGATTTGAACAAAAAGACGCTTATACATAACATCAGAAATAGACAGTTAAAATTTTCAAGGCTCGTAAAAAGGAAAGAGTTTTTAGAAAATTTGACACTCACGTGGAAGATATCTGTAAAGAGGCACTGGTGAAAACAGAGCATAAACTATTCAACGATAATTTACAAATGGTTGACAGAACAAGGATTAGAAGAGAGAGCTGAATGACATAATTTTCTAAGAGCTATAGAGGACAGGGAATTATTAAACTCCATGATCTCGAACGTCCTGAATGAACATGGCACGTAGAAGAAGAAAATGACAAAAACAACTCTGTGACCCGTTTCGTTCTCGAAGACTTAAGACGTTACTTCTTGATATGAAATGCATTATTAAAGAGAATGTTCTCTTTTATGCTTTGTACTCACACAAACACACCTGTGTTAGAGTTGCTCGTACTGCATCAGTTTTCGATGATGAGTTTTAGTTAAACTAAATTGTTTTTTATGTTCACGTTGACAAATTTATAGTATTCGATATCTCATTCGCTGGTGTTAATACATTTGCTATTTGTCTGTATATACAGATTTTTTTTTGCAGGACTTCGTGTATAATCCTGGCAGCTCTGGAAGGCCTTTAATCGATAAAAAATATTGATCTTAAATCAAATATGGGTTATTACTGCGATTCCACTGGGAAACACAGACACACATTGATGTAAAAAGTGTTAGCTCTAGAGAAACATTTGCCTAAGGTGTTTAGGTTAAAAGGGGCAATTCATCCCAAAGGGAGTTTTTTTTAATGTTTTCTTTTGTGTTTTACCTCTGATGCGTGTTTTATTTGCACTTGATGCCTTCTGGTGATCCGAGGACGAACATTTGATGATGCAATGACAAACTTCTACTCGAAGAGTACTGATGATGATCGCTACTAAATGATCTTGGCTGTTAATCAATCCCGGGAGACATCCAATTTGTTTTAAAGTGCACCTGTTAAAACGGAAAGGGAAATGATAATGTCTAAATGCGCAGGGAAGATTCTATTAAATATAAATCAACAAATTCGTTAAAATATGAAGCCAATTTTAATATTTAAAAAATAATATGCTTAAATGCAAAGGGTCTCTGAAACCGAAGAGCGGGTTTTATCTTATTAATATGCAACCAGGAACAAATCTGTGTGGGTATATTTTCCTGTGTCAGTGTCGAAATTGGAATCGGATAGATGAGATCAAATTCTAGGCTTATCTGTTGAGTACACTTTCTCAAAAATGTATATGAGAAAAGCATGAATGTGTTTCTTCTCTCAAGAAATGTGTGTTAAATAGTTGGATAGCCTGGACTCTAGACTTTTCCAAAAACAATTTAAAAAATCGGAATTTGATACCGACGAGAAAAAATGGGAAAATATTTAATTAACTTACAGTGATTATAAAGAAAGTTGTCTGAAGACGTGATCGCCGATATTCTGAAATGTCATGGGGTTTTAAAGAAAAAAATTGAAATATGTTTTTTTTTCGTTTTTTTGTTTTTTTTTGGAAGAGGAAGACTAAGGAAAGAAGGTGCTGACCAGTTGTCTTTAAATACTAATATAATACAAGTGAAATATATCATCCTTTTCTAAATATTAATCTCTCTCTCTCTCTCTCTCTATATATATATATATATATATATATATATATATATATATCAGTTTCTTGTTTTTGTTTGATTTATATTTATTTTCCGAAATCTAATCTATTTGCCGCCTTTTATCCCTTCCTCCATCTATTGACAGAATCAGACGTATGTTACATTCATTTCCTTGACATTAATATTTCCTTGATAGTGAAATATTTTTAGATTATTCTTTGTTGTTTCTATTTTTTTATTTTTTTCATGTTGTCATTCTCCATCAGTTACCATCATTCTTTCGTTAAGTAGACCGGTCCTTTTTCTTTACATTCTTCTCTATTTGTAGGTAGTATTATTTTCGTGTACTTCTTTAGAAAAATCTGTTAATATCCTCTTTCGTCATCTTGTAAATTATTTCAGACTTTTAAAGGAACACATAAGGTTATAATTCACCCAAAGGGAAGAAATGTTATTATCAATAAAAGTTCAAGCGAAGTAATAATATGAATAAATAACCAGATTGACCACAATAAAAAAGCTAATACAAAACAGTTAAAAGAAAAAAAAAGCAATTTTAAATAATTCTCAAGATGAGATCAAAGTGAAATGAAATGAGACATTTTATAAGAGTATTTCTTGTATATATATATATATATATATATATATATATATATATTCATAGGGAAAGTGAGTCAACGGAAAGCAGCAGGTGGACACATCACGAGCTTGAGCAGGTGGATGGTAGAACGTGGTCTGTGTAAGGAAGCTGTGGAAATACCTTCCTGAGAGCTGCAAGGGATAGAGGGAGGTGGAGTCCCATTATCGCCAACGTCCGGAAAGTACATGTGCAATAAAAAGAAAACTTGCATCTGGGAAAAATTGTTGGAAATACCACACTATGCCTTACAATATCCACGGTCAGCGTTTTCTCATTTTTCACTATGAAAGTAACGTTCTCCCGCCCTCTCTCTCTCTCTATATATATATATATATATAAACTGGGCAGACATAGTTTCTCAGTAAACTGGTTATTCTAATACCTGACAACCAACCTGGAGATGAAACACAAATACCCACGCTATAGCTAAATGTATAAATGTTTTTCTTTCTTTTTTTGAGCCATCTCTGTACCTAATTTTCTCTTGCTCGTTTATTGTGAATAATGATATTCTTTAAATAAAAATGTATATCTGAAATCATTCACGTGATGAATCCATTTTTTTAAATCATCTTTTTTTTTATGAGCAACGAAGTGTAACTCCGACCGCTAAAAATCGTGTTACCAATTGCCTATCTTGTTGCACAAAATTCGTGTACATTTTTATATACAGTTTCAAAGTAGGGCCGAATTTACCAGTCTATACCCCTGCTACAATTCCTTCCTCGATAAATTCATAACAATTCCTGTTTGATTTTCCTAGTGTCTATTTATATTCCCAGCATACAGAAATATCTCTCTCAAAGAGAAAAGAAAGAATGCAAGGGGAGACCACTCTGGATTATACATAACAATACTCTCCTAAACATGCATTTCTTTTAAATTGTTCTATAATATTTCATGAACATTCTTGAGATAAATGCTTCTCTTTGAGTCATTCCAGATGAAGTGAGACCCACTTGATATTTATGCTATTTAAAATTATTCTTTTAGCTAATTTTGAAGACTCCTATCAGAATCATACAAAAATGCAGAAAGGAAATAATAATAATGTTGTAACCTAGAAAAGCTTATGAATGAGGAATAACCGAAACGGTGATTGGAAATGTGAAACGGTAATCATTATAACATCAACAAAATACAATAATCTCCAGCGGCGCCATATAGGTAAACAACTTCTAAACGCGGACTGCTTACCATACTACCTGCACTTACAGAAATGCCCAACGTATTTATGAGGATTGTGACATGCTTATTAGCGTTCACATGTACAGCATATAACAAATATATTGGCCCAAAATGCTATTTCAAAATATAACTTTAATATATTTTTCTCGCGATAAGACATTTATACATATAGGTAATAATGTCTGACTATATTGCTGCAATGAGGTATTTTAATTATTCAATCTATTTACATTGTTCAGACTGTTGCCATTTTGGGGAGGTTTCGACCGTGGTACGCTCCAGCCTTCGGGTAATTGGAATTTCGAACCGAATCATTTATTTCGTCTACTGGTGCAGATTCTTCTAGTGATACGTCTCACGCCTCTTCCAGATATCTAAGTATCCGTTATCTCCCTTTAACGAACTTCCCTAATTTTATTTTCTTTGGTGGGGGGGAGAAGTGTCTGCGAAAATTCGGGAATATGGCAAAAAAAGATTAGGACAGCAGTTCGAATAATGTAAATATTTTAAATACGCAGCTGGTAAATGGCAAATAAGTAAAATTGTTGAAATTTAAGTTCACCTTGCGTAGCTTTAGCATTTAGTGTAACATCTCCCTTTCAATTTTACTAAAGTTTTGTCTGTACAAAACCCAGTACAGTATGCGAGACGGAGAGTGATCTCGCAATGCAACTGAAAATAAATTTTAATAGATGTAAAATAAATATTGGGAAACATCAATTCATATCTTTTATCGCCTGCTCGACCGGAGCAATTTGTTTTTGCATAAACTGGGTGTCACGTCAAGGCTGATGTCCTTGAACATTTCTTTTCATCGTGAGGCTGCTTTAGACGGCCCTCCAAATACTGTTACCAAGGGGATTTCAATTAGGCGACCTAAGTGATTCATGCCATGTGGGGCGAGATGATCATGAAAGCTAATGTCCATCCACCACTCGGCCAGGTGAAGTATGTGAAAAGGAAATGAATAATTTGTGAAAGCACATGAATACCGCATCGAGGCATGATTTGAATGTGTAATTATAGGGACAATATAAATGATGTTCGAATTCGTCTTTAAAAAATCCTTTTTCCGAATTTCCTTTTAATACAGTTTTTTTTTTTTTTTTTTCTTTGGAAGTTCTTAATCCTTTTATTGTACTCGTGAATGCTTTGATTTGCTGGCTCATGTTTGAGATTAAATAAGATTAATTTCTTTAATATTCCAGCACCATTTTAATTATCCCTCCCTTTTAATTTAATCTTACAGCGTGTAAAGATTTTTTTTCCTTGAATTCCACAGATTGATTGATTGATTCGTTTTGTAAAGCTTACCAACAGATTGCAGATTATTTATAGCCCGAAAATATATTTAGACTATAAGAATTTTTTTTTAGATACTAATGAATTAATGATATATTTCTTACTAAATAACCCATGACAGATGGATTCCTAACTGCTCGAAAGTTATTTGCTCATTAGTGAATCTAACAAACCAAACCAAAATTTGAACCCTGATCTCAGATTAAAATATCCGAGCTATTTTCCATTATACCAGCAGCTCTTCAAAACCTGTAGCACCTAAAGCGGTCACTCGTCAAGTTACTGTCCAGGTTTAAGTGTTTCAACATGATGGGACCGTAAACCTTAGATTTATATTATAACTGGCAGTAGAGCCCGGCGTTGCCCAGGGATGTAACAGTAAGAGATAGATCAAGTATCGACCATCATAAAGACTGAAAAATAAAATTGACAAAGATTATTGTTTAAGGTTGACGGATACGCATGTATTAATTAGTTTATTTTTTTTTTTTTTTTTTTACGAATTGGTCGAACTCAAACGAAAACATTGTTTTCAATCGTGATGAGTCTACCGATTGAATATATTTTTTCAATTTTGTTATAAAAATTGTCTTGTAAATGGAATTTTTAAATCATTCTGAATGTAAAAATAAAGAAAAATGGGTGCAAGACAATAAGAAACAATACCTGCAAAAAAA
Source organism: Acanthosepion pharaonis (assembly GCA_903632075.3). Lineage (NCBI taxonomy): Eukaryota > Metazoa > Mollusca > Cephalopoda > Sepiida > Sepiidae > Acanthosepion > Acanthosepion pharaonis. The sequence continues at coordinate 22,079 of CAHIKZ030003725.1, forward strand.
AGTGAAGTTTTGTTGAAATCGGTTGAAAAATGTTGGAAGTCCGATCCAATATATAAACGAACACACACGCACACACACAAAAAAAAACAACTTGGGTTTTATAATAAGTATAACTCGATATGAGTTGTCCCCCTTTCATTCTCGAAACAGCGATGATTCTTAATAGTGTTTTCAAATTGAATTCGTGCAAAAACGATTGTGTTTTTCCAATTTTGGGCGCTGTCATAACCACCGCAAGGTAATTGTACGTAGTCCTGTGCAGTTTTGTTGAAAGCGGTTGAAAAATATAGGAAATACGATCCAATATATAAACGAACAGACACACACACAACCTGGGTTTTATAATAAGTATGATTTATATTAAAAAAAAAACATCTATATTTAATAGCATAATTCCAGTGCAGTGAATAATGTCCGTAATGTCGTTTAGATTGCGAGAACATCTAATCAAATGTTAATTCGCAAATATCTAGTTCTGTATATGCATTTTGTAAACGTAAATTTTGTTTCCAATGTTTACATTAATTTCGTTTTTTAGCTCTTAAGTTTTCTCATTAAAATATCTAAAAAAATGATGATGATAGTGTCTTTTTCAAATTTGTTATTTACGTTGAAGTAATCTGTCGATAGTTTCCATTTATTCATTATCATAAATTCCAAATCCCACCTTTAGAAATTAGTTTTAAGCCTCAGTGAAGACCTAAGGCTGATAATCCTATTTTTCCTGAGGAAACCTTTCATAATATGATAGCTCCTCACTAAATGTAATGCTATATCGTCCTCTTTATTTCAATGCATTAGAAGTCTTTCGCGCAATTTCTTTCTTTTTAAATTGATAAAACATTGTCTTTAGGCATTAATTTTTCCTCCGTACCATTTCTTGTTAATTTTGACTGCTATATATATGAATTCTCAGATTATCATTCTGCTATGCTTTTATGATAATTGATATTTAATAAATAGATATGCAAAAAGATTAAAGTAAAATTTATATTATTTTTTTATTTTTTTTCATATTTTGATGTTCTGTAAAAAATTAAAATACAAAATTTTTATATAATAGTTATTTTAAAGCCAGTTATTTATATATACATATATTAAAATATATTATGTTTATGTAATATATAAAGACTATTATGCTTTATACATATATATATATATTTATATTTATTTATATATATATATATATATAATATATATATATTATGTTTAAAAATATATATATAAATATGTATATTATTATATATATTATGTCTATACTTTATATATATATATATATTTATATATATATATAAACATGTCTATATTTTTATAATATATATCTATGTTTATATATTTATATAATATATTATATATATATATTTTTTTATATATATATTTATTTGTTTATACCATCTTATATATATATATTATGTTTATAAAATATAATATATATTTATATCTTTATATGGGTATATATATATATATTTCGTTTATAAATGGTTTTATATATATATATTTTATATATATATATAAATATATATTATTTATATATATAAATATATATATTATATTTTTCAAGATATATTATATATATATATATATATAAAATTATTTATATATTGATGTTTATTATATAAAACCACAATATATATAAATTATAAGTAAACCATAATATATATATATATATGTTTATAAGCATATATATATATATATTTGTTATATATTTATATATATATATATATGTTAAATATATAATATATATTATACAAAGTTAACTATATATATATATATATATATATATATTATATTAATATATATACTTATGTATATATATTATGTATATATATATATATGTTTTTATATATATATATATATTATGTTTATTTATATATATATATATATACTTATGAAATATTCATATATATATATGTTATGTATATATATATATATATATATTATTTATATATATATATATATTATATTTGTTGAAAACTATATAATATATATATTAATTTATAAAAATATATATATATATATATATATTATCCTTTATATATATATATATATATTATGTTTATGCAATATATATATATATATATATATATACTTTAATAGATATATATATATATATTATGTTTATATATATATATATATATACAACTTTTTTTTTAATGCTATATATATATATATATATTATATTTTAAAGAGAATATATATTATATATATATTATATTTATATTATTATATATATATATATATATATATTATATATTATATATATATATATATTGTGTTCAAAACGTTATATATATATTTTGTTTATCTTTTTATATATTTATATATATATTTGTTTATACGTTATATATATATTATGTTTATTATATATATATATATATATATATATATATATATATATATATATATTTGTATGTGTGTGTGTTTATACGTTATATCGTTTATATTCGTTTTCATGGATTTTTTTTATTTGAATGATTGATTGAATTCGTTTTTTTTCACTTTAAACAGTATTAAGTATTTTTCTTTTTTGACGTTTCGTGGAAAATATTACAGGAATCGAACCTTTATCCTATACGTAGCCGACATTAGTCATGACGTGATATGACCGTTCAGCCACAGATTACTTCAGATTAAAAAAAGTTTTATATTAACTGCTCATAAAAAACCTTCGGACTTTTTGTAGATCTATCATATCTGCTCTGAAATTGTAATCTAATGTAAACAGTGATCATGTTATTTTATAAGATAAAATAAAAAAGTTATTATCCGTTTTATGAAAAATGATAACGCTTCACAGTATGTGTAACTTATATTTAGTCTTGTCCTTTAATCGCCATCGACATCCAGCACATTCTTCTAACGTGTCTCCAGCTGTTCAATGCCTTGATTAGGGGAGAACTGGGGGTTTTTCTTTTTTTGATGCAAAGAAATCCGTGAAGGCTTTTTGCTTTCTGCTTCATTGGTAAAGGATTTCCCAATGATTATTATCCCAGGTTTGCTGAAGAGGTGGTAATCGGATGGCGCAAGGTCAGTTGAATAAGGTTTACGGTTAAATCACGCTGAAACACCGGTTCTCGTTCGATCACCGAAGTTAAGCATCGTAGAGCCAGGTCAGTACTTAGATGGGGACCGCTTGGGAACACCTGGTACTGTAAGCCCCCCAAAGTCCAACCCTTACCTCACAGTCGTTGGGGGGGTAAACGGTAGTGTCAGAACTATGCCACCCGGAACTTCGTTCCTGGTAGGGCCACCCAAGGTCTGACACACACGCCGGCTAACAAGGGCTCTGGTGACAATCCAAGGAGCGTCTGCATCGGTAACCGGCGGCTTCTGGTCGTTCCTGTCTCTGCGTCTGTGGGAACCCCGCGGCAAGCAAGAACGTTATCCGAGTAGGCCTGGGTACCCCTACTTCTGTAATTTATCCCAAGAATCTTCTTCTCATAACAGGAAGAAGCCGGCTCAATCCGCCCATGGTGAATGCCGCATCAGTACAGTACAGTAGGTGAATAAGGTGGATGGCACAAAGTCTCTCGAGTATAGGTCTCCAGTAACCGTTTGGCCCGTTGGTAGCAGTTCATAATAAACCACTTGTTTACCTGTCCACCAGACCCCAAGCATAATCTTTCATGGGTGCACAGGCGGTCTTGCTGTGTGAGGGACAGCATCCTGAGGAGACAGCTAATGTCTGGAATACTTGGGAGTTTCGTACAGAACCCACTTTTCATCACTGGTGAGCACTTGATTGAATAAGGATGCGGTACGGAGGCCAGAAAGCAGCGATACGCAGGCTGCCACTCGTTGTCCCTTGTGGACCTCGAACATCGTTTGCGGAACCCACTTGTTCCTGTTTGTACGTCTTACCTAGGCAATGCAGGTGGAGTCTGTTTCATCGGAAGCGTTGAACTGTCTTGCAAGTTCACCACACGTTTGACTACTGTCCTCTTCAATGGCCGCCTTCAGGACTCCGTCATTCAAGACATGTGGTCGTCCACTGCGAGGCTCATCATGGAGAGACAAAGGTCCCGACTTGAATTTTCGAAACCAACGCATTGCAGTACGTTCATCCACAGCACTATCCCCAAACACTTGACATATGCAGCAACTTGATGCAGCTGCTGATAAGCCCACTTTGAAGTCGTAAAGCAAAAAGCCTCGAACGAGATCTTTAGACACTTCAATTCTTCTCAAAGCTGCCCGGCTTATACTTGATAGCCGGGCACGTTGCGCGTGTTTTTTATAACGTCTGATGTTCCTACTTTCGGCTGTCCGTATTTGAAAACAAATGCTACACGCATTTCGTATATATTTCAACTTCATTCAATGACTAATCAAAAAACGGACAGAACTTTTTTGGTTACCATGTATATGAAATTTATTGAATTTAACAATCATTTTAATATATTCTCTATTTATACATTTTTATGGATACACTTTTATGAGTAAATGCTCTGATTTTATTTTCTGTTATTTAAACAGTATTACTTTCATATACCATACTGAATGTTCGAAAAATTTCGTAGAAAATATGAGTCCTCCTACACAAATAGAACCTGTATCTTATTCGAAACCGTCGGTAAGCCTGACGTGCTATGACCGTTTAACAACACAAGATCTTTCGGTATATATAAACTACATTGCTCACTGTTTCATTCTGTTTTTTTATGCTGCCAGTAGAGGATATAAAACCTACGACTTGTTTACTTGTCCCTATGGTAGAAACGCATCGAAATACTGAAGCATGAACAAAGAAAATCTTTTAAATTTAGAAGAAACAATAACTATTTATTAAGTGGGAGACAGGCAGAGTGGAAAGGAAAATAAGTTGGGTCTCCGTTAGAACAATTAATTCTTTGTGAGAATGGCAAGCACCGGTGATAAATCACACGTGTATTCTTTTCTAGGGCTTATTTAGTTTTACTAGGCGTAGGTTATATTTACAAACAAGTCCAATTATCTACCGGTGGCGCGTTAGATCTCGTCAAATTTCGCATTCAAGAATAGAGAGTAAAATTATTTGGCTCCGACGTGTCGAGCAGATACATCGTTCCTGGTCAGTCGATGTGCTCTTTTCTTCTCTATAGTTATTCCTCTAATTGTTTTTAATTGCTGATTCCCCTCTGCTTATATCGGTAAAGATATCCTCAACTGGAAAACAGTTTTAGATTCTCGAATTTCTGTTTTATTTGCCATCTTTGAATCCTTTTATTCTGATTTGCTGGTTTTGTTATTTAACTGAAAATATTTCTCGCGATTTTTTTACGTCAATATCTAAGATAACTAAAACTTTAATCTTAGTTACATCCTAGTTGCATTCGACCATGCGCAGGAGAATATGTTTCTTTTTTGAAGGTAGACATGTTTGTAAATGTTGATTTTGCATGTATTATTTCTTCACTAATAGTTCGTAATCTTGTGTTTTTCTTGGCTTGTTATAAACAGTCTATTCCGAATTCATTTTACAATTTTGACTAAATTTTTCGCTTATCAGTCCAGGTTATTCCCGACATAAATCGATAAACCACGTGTATTCCTTCTCATATTTTTTTTTTGTATATTATTGATTAAATAGCCAAATTTCCTGTGTCCAATAGGAGTGAACACATATAGCCGATTATCAGTCAATTCCCTAGTATATTTTCAATCATTTAATAATTTATTCAATAAGTCAAGTGATTTTCAGTTATCATATTTTCCTTCCAGATTCTGCATTATATTTCCGCTTCTTTTTAATTACACAACCAGATAATTTAATTCGCGTTTTATTTCAATTTTTGGCTCTCAGCGCATAAATATTTGTCGAGTAATTAATAAGTTCTTATTTACATTCCTTTGCCTGATAACGAAAAAAATGACTTAATACAAGAAATACGAATGCATATTATTTATATACAAAAAAATGTTTACTTTTTAATCAAACTTATATGTATTTCATTAAGAGTAGTGAAATATTTCCCATATCTGATATTATCAATTACTACTTATGACCTTACTCTACAGTATTGATATTATTTTGTAACAAATGCGAGGTCTGATCAAAAAATGTCTGCAGTGCTGCTATTGTATGTAGAGTGAAGCCGCTTGTGACGGATTGACCTTGACCTCTGTCGCAAATATGCACACTAAGTTATAGCGTTCTTGCTCATTTCCTTTGTTTATAGCAGTGTTTGAAAGCAAATCTTTGTCGGCTCAACACACAACAGAATTTCCGGCATTGATCATGTCACGTGCAGCAAATTTGGACCAAGTTCCCCAGAAACGTCAACCACCGTATTCCGCCGACCTCGCCCATTGCAACATTTTAGTGTTCAAAGAATTAAATCCCACTTGAAAGCAACAAGATTTCATGACGTCGGGGAAGTTCAAGAGAATGCTATGTTTCAGCTTCTCCCAGTGTATCAAAGAAGGAGATCCGGGAATTATTCCATAGATGGAAACGTAGCTGGGTAAAGCGTGTGGAATCATAATGGCAAAACTTCGAAAGAAATTTAATGACAAATTGGTACTTGGTTTTCTTATAGCATCAGTTAAGTTATTTTTTATTATACATATTATATGTTGTCGAACAAAAAGTAGACCTCTACGAAATATATGCTGTCATATCACTTATTAGTTTAAATATATTTTCTATTAGTGTTTGTACTATTATCACAATTGATCTTACTAATGTTACCTCGAGTATTTCTATCAATACTAAAATGAAGACTTTCATTACGATAATTTTATTACTATTGGAATATTAATAAAAGAAAATATCGAAGAATTTGTAATTCCCAAGACTCTCTCAGCAGCGCGTATTAATTGAAGTTTTGCTCTGCGTGATGCATATCTTCTCTACCATTTATGACATATAATGCATTCAAGAGTTTTAGCATGAATTACATAAAAATATCTACTTCTTAATAGAAGCTGAGAAAAAATCCCACTGTTTACTATTTAATTTGTTTTCTGTATGTTAAAAATGTATTTATTAAGCCAGCAAATGCAGAATTAATCACAAATAGTTGTTGTATTATTCTTCCTTAAAACTGTTTCACTATAAAGATATATTCATTTTTCTTACTTGTTTCGTATATTTTTCGTGTGTTTATGTTCACTTTTGCTCTTTCATGATATATTTCATTCATTATATACGTTATTATAAAATTACTAAATGAATTTACTTTAATTTTGATCCATTCTTCTCAAATATATATGTCCATAAACCCCAAAACTGGATTTAGTTATCTTTTTAGTTGCTAATATAGGTGGTCTGATCGCAAAATGTTTCCTAAGTGACATTGATATACACTTATAATTTCCACGTGATATCGATCAATATAAATCCTTACTGAATCGATATATCAAAAACATTGAATAAAATGAAAATACACCAAAAGTAAAGCTAAGTTTAAAACAAGTACATATTGAGAGATGTAATTTATTTGATGTAAATTTTTTATATGAAGAATAATCGTCTATAGAATAACTAATTAAAGCCTCAGAAAGTATCCGTATACGATTGTTTTTTTTGTTGTTTTTTTTTTATCGTGAAGACACATATTACTCTCCTTTGCTGCCTACTTATTATAACTTTAGTTACTGTTTCATTCTCATTTCTGCTTGTTCGATAGATTCACTGATAGACTTTAAGCTGTTTACACGCTGTTCATCTACATTTTGCTGACGTCGTAATATGTATTTTGGTTGTTAAATTATTCAAATCATTTTTTTCATTCCTGCTGGTGATGACAGTAAACTACATCCTACATCAAGGACTTTGTGAGATTTTTGGTTTGAGGAACCACTTATTAACTGCTGTTGATTTTTGGCCCATCATCACCTGGTGAAGTAGATCTTTTTCGCAGCTATATAAAAAAAAAAAAAAAGGAATATATTATAAAAAAACAATAATAATGTTGTATAAAAATATATATAACAATACTATTTTTAAAGCAAAATGACAATTAATACTAAATTAAATATATATAAATAAATATTTTATAGTAAAATTATTAACAATAGTTTTTGAGAATTACAAACTATTTATCTAAAAATATATGTTTACCCTGAAACTATATAATTACGTACAAAATACCTGTAGATTAAAGCATAAAATCACGTATAAAAAATTTAGATTTCAGCATAAAATAACTCAAATAGATTCATATACCGTTAAACAAAATCAACTAAGCAACCAAACAACTTTCATTTTGTATCCCATAAATTCAGTGTATATTTTTCGCTGAAAGCAGGTGGTAAATAACAGTAAATTAAATCCCTAAAGTTTATTTCCACTGGCTCATTCATAAGCATTTAATAACAAAAACAAATTTACAAAAAAAATTCTAACAATTCCAATTCTAACAATGACGTTACCAACAAAGTTTAATACATCTACGTTTATTTTGTCGTATTTTTCTAAAGGAAAAATTGTTTAGATGAATTTTCCTTGACAACGCAACTTTATTTATTCGACTTAGATATTACTTCATCGACTTGTGTTGTCAAATATTTCATTTTCTCTAACTTGGCATACTTTCAAGAACTGAATTTGGGCAAAGCAAATAAAAAAATATATTTACCGATGTTCTGGTGCAAACTTTCATTTCGTTTCCTAGAAGAAATTTTAAATTTCAAAATAGAAATGATTTAATAATGAAATAGCTACAAATATTCAGTTTTGTTCCATATGACTGCATTATATTTTATAATTACATTCTTTCTAGAATATGTCTGAAAGGCAAGACGACGTATATATGTAATATATTTCTGGCTCGACTATTATCACATAATGCGAACTACAAGGCTTAAAATGAATAACTATTTAAAATATCTTATATCTAATTCTAAAATGCATGATTAAATAATACTTTTCCGTAAAAAGAACTGATTTATCTACAATTGAAACACTAACAAAATATTGTTTAATATTAATCTATAGTTAACTTATTGCAGTGCAATTAGAGGAATACTGAAAATTTAGTGTTATTTATAGTCCGTCTGTAGAATGTCAAACATATATTCACAAAAAAACTTAACTCCGATGTCATACTTCATTAGCCTCCCAAATAATGAGACAAATCTTGTTAATAGAATAAAAATGAGTTTCAAATTATGCCAATGATATGATTTCTAATCTAACAATGATTATCGTTTCATTATATTCCAAGGAGTTGTTATCCATTAATTATATCTAAAGATGTTCTGCATATTATACATATAGAGAAATAGTTTTCGTTATAAAATATTTTAATAAAGACTGAGCTTAATTATTTATATGAATGTTAGTATAAACACTTTTCCCATCAAAGGATTAATACAATAATGTTTATCTATATTATTATGCACATATAACAAACACAAAAACATATATATATGCATACATACATGTAGAATATATATATATATATATATATATATATATATATATATATATATATAACGGGTGTAACAGCAAAATTTTCGAGATCGTGTGACAGTGCAATTATTAGATTAATATTTGTACCGTTTTAACTTTGAAATCATTAAATATATCTAATTTGAATTCTCCAAGGTTTTGTAACACCATTGGAACCTATTTTGCACAACAGAAAAACCGTGGTGAAATCGATGATAAACGAAAATGACATGTTCCTTATCAATTAAACATAGCTAAAGAGCAGAAGCTCATGAAGAAATGATATAAACTCCATATATATATATATATATATATATATATATATATATATATATATATTCACTGCGTGCCAAATTATTAACGAGAGAATTTTTTTTCTCATATTTCAAAAACCGTCCAATAAATTTACACAAAATCTTCACACAATGTTGGCAACACTGACCTGCGCAATCACAGAAATTTTTCTACTGATCTACGCAATTTAAACAAACTGGCACCATATTTGTTATCAGCACGGTGATTTGAGCGTGCCAAATTATTAGAAAAGTGTAAGAATTTAGTGAATAGATGTGCCGTAAAAGCAGTTTAAGTGATGCTGAAAAGAATATCATTTCAGACCTCTCAAAAGGTAAATCTACCCTAGAAATTTCTAAAAATGTTAGGGAGGTGTCATCAAACAGTGAAAAAGTTCACCGCCGACCCTACACAAGTACGCAAAAGGGTAGATAAAGGCAAGCCGAGGGTTATTTCACGTCGTCTCATGTCACGACTGAAACGAGAGGCCACGAAGAACCCTGGACTTACCAGTCAAGAGCTTTTCAGTCGCATTGGGGGTCCAAACGTGTCTAAAAGTACTCGGTGTCGGTATCTGAAGGAAATAGCAACAACAGTCAAACCTATATCGAAGCCTCCATTAAGGAGAAATCACATTCAAAATCGATTGAAATGGGCCGAGGACAATATGAAAATTGACTTCTCTAAAGTTTTGTTCACAGACAAAACTCGAGAAACACTTGATGGGCCAGATAGATGGAGCAAAGGCTGGGTATTGAACAGACAGAATCGCCATCAGCGTTTGAGACACCGACAAGGCGGTGTAGGCATAATGATCTGGGGTGGTATTATTGGAAAAACATTAGTGGGCCCATGGAGAGTACCAGGTGGCGTCAAAATGACTGCTGGTGCATACATAGCGTTTATGAAGTAGCATCTTGAACCGTGGATGAAAAGGCAAAGTGTTGCCTTCATAAGGGCCATTGTTTTTATGCAAGATAATGCTCCCTCACATTCTGCTCACAAGACTACTGAATATTTGAAACACTTAGGTTTCAATGTACCTCGAAAAATGAAGTGGCCAGCAAATTCTCAGCATTTGAACCCAATCGAAAACCTTTGGAGCATCATGAAGCGAAGACTGTACGCCAACGGACGACAATTCAGGGGCGACGCTAAGTTGTGGGAAGCAATTCTTGATATATCTTGCGGCATTACAGCAGATGACATCCTACAATTAACAAATTCTATGGATCGTCGACTTCAAGTAATTTCAAAACAGAGAAAGCACATTCCCTATTAATTTGTTTAAAACTATGCCTTTGTTTGTATCTGTTATTATTTGTTTGAATATCTTATTTATTAGCTTCTTTTGATCATAAACATTCACGTGCAACATTAATAAACGTTTTGTTTGCTCAATTCTGGGAATTTTACTAAAACTTTCTAATAATTTGGCACGCTCAAATCACCATGCTGATAACAAATATGGCGCCAGTTTGTTTACATTCCGCAGATCAGTACGAAAATTTCAGAGATTGCGCAGGTAAGTGTTGCCAACATTTAGTGAAAATTTTATGTGAATTGATTGGGCGTGTTTTTTAGAAAAAAGATATTTCGATAATAATTTGGCACGCAGTATATATATATATATATATATATATATATATATTATTCTAGGATCATTTTATTCATTCTATGATCTTGTCCTAGCCTGCTGTCCTGGAGTAACAATTTGATTCAAATGTTTCACGTAAAATTTCAGTTTCAAGTCTTTTTGCACTATTCATGGACTGTCATAATTCGTATGTATGTTCTAATTGATCACTTTAGCTCTAAGTTGAGATGATAATCCCTCTTCCTCTTGAAACTACCTGATCTAATTTTCCAATCTTCTTTTCCATCTCTTTTACACATATTCGTTGTTCTCTTGAAGGCTCTTGAATGGACTTTGGAGATCGAAGCAAGATTATGAATGCCGGTACCATTACTGAAGGCGTAAATGATATTTTTCTTCTACTATCGCTTAGCCGGGAAGACAGCTCGGCTGACACAAAGTGATTTTAACCTGTTCTCTTTTCTAAGTCAAAGGTTTGTTCAATGATTATTACGTCACATGATGTCAAGATGGCTACAGGTCTTATATGAAAACATGGAAAATAAACACAATTATTTGTGGTATCTGATATTAATTATTTTGTTAGATGCACAAATTCACTGTGACACCTGATATATATATATATATATATACATATATATATATATATATATATATATATATATAATATTTTTAGTGACTCGCCGAAAATTTATTTGTAACCAGTTGGAAATAATGAGATTTTAAAAATAATCTAAAAGTAAATAACATCTGAATAGCCACGAAAATAATGCCAAGTCAGATTGTTGCGTAAATTGATGACATTGGCTAACAGAGAAGAAACACACACCCCACCATCAATTTCCTCTTGTATATATTTCCATTTAATATTAAATGATTCATTGCAACTACCGAAGAAAACTATAGAGCATACTAAGAATTTATCATCGAAAAAAAGAGAGAAAACTTCACAGGAATAAATGTTCCAATAAAATATCAATCTTATCGTTTACATAACCGAGAAACATAATGAAAAATAATTTTCAATTCAATGTGTTTTTTTAATGTTACTGATTTCAATACGGCACAATACAAATCAGGAGCCTTGTGAATATTATAATTCTTATTTATAATACATAGCCAGAATATAAATACTTTCGTTATATCATTAAAGTTAAACATTAAAGCAATAAACGAGAATTAATGCTAAATTTTAAACGAAATATTATTAAATATTTATTAGTTTAGACAAATTTTAAGGCGTTATCACAAAGAAAAACTAAAGAAACTTACGGAATATTTGATACATTTATCAGACATAAGAAGTCGTTTCATAAAAATTATACATATAATATACGTATGAAAGTGGTGGCTTTTAAAACAAAGTAACATTTTAATATGAAAGTATAAATTATATACATATATATCTGTTTATCATTTCAGAAAAAAGAATAATGATTTACACCATTAATTTTAAAAACTAATTAAATGTGAAAATCTTACATATACAAAATATTCATAGATGAGATTTTCAGATAATTAAATTTCCCATGTATAATAATATATAAATAAAAAAAAATGTACAGATTTTTGTTTTCAATTTCAGTGTCTGTAAAAAAAAAATAATGCACAAATATACGACGATTTTATCACTTTTATTACAAATGCATAATATCAGCAATAGAGCGTATGAAAATAGAAAAGTTAACACTCTAGTCAAAACTGAGCGGCAAAAGTCTGTGTCATGCTTGGAAACACAATTAAGGCATGATCCTTATGATTGCTTTCAATCAAGAAACAGACTGTCGTCACGTGGTTTGGACATCAGTTTCAATCCGGCAAGTGAATATAAACATATATAATGTTAATTATGTAAACGGTACTTCTACTCAAATACGAGTATCCACGAATAATGACGATTAAAGTTATTTGTGCTGTTACGAAGAGCTTCGAGATATTATTGAATGCATCAAAAGTTGATTTCGTCTAACCGCCTGTCCTATCTTGGCCAAAGCGGTATTGGCGCTAAACTGTGACTCTTTCTACGATTTACTAATATATATATATATATATATACACACAATGTGTGTGCATCTGTTTAGAAAGGGTGATGCACTTCCGAATTTATCTCGTTCTTGCAAGGTGATAATCGAAATTTTTCGTTTAAACGAAAGTGGGCATTACTATGGTGGACTGAATGAACAATGTGCTTGTAAACTGTCAACATTTTTTGTCGTAGATTTTATGTACCATGTAGTAAAAAAAAAATTGTGTTTGTTCTAAACATATTGTGAAGACTACTTCATATGTCGATGCTTTTCAAGGACATTGATAGAACAATTTAATTTTAGTTGTTTTAGAATTTAACATATGTCTTGCTGAACGATATCTGTTATCGCATTTATTTTTTTGTTATTTTATATTAATGTATAAATTAATAATAATAATAATAGTATATATATATATATATATATATATATGTATGTAATAAAAGTTATAAAAATAATTTCCCATATTCTGAAATAGATATCTCAAAAATTATCTTTACAATTGTAGATATACTGTGGTTGATCAAGCGATTAAAGAACATTCTATATATTTTCCTTGTAGTAGATTCTTTCAGTTCTATTGAATGTGTCCTTTGTTATATCAAGATGAATATAAGTAATTGTAGTGTGTAATTGTTTTATTAAGTAACTGTTTTGCATTCATATAGTTTTTATGTAAATTTAATTGGGGTTTCTCCTATAAATATTGTGTGGCAAATATTAAGCTGATAATATGAATAGTCCGTTCAACTTTTAGCATGTTACTGTTTTGTTTTATATTAATTAAGTGTTTTCACAGATTCCAAGTTATAATTGCTTGAAGTAATGTGGCTGACTTTAAATGTGTCATAAAAATGCTAATTAAAATAGCAATCAATTTATTAAGAAGAATATATATGCTACGTGCTTTAATTCCCAGATCATCCACAGTAAATTTAATTTTAAGTTCGTTCATTTCACCTTTCATATTATATCTCACTGAGTCGAATATTAAATAACAAATGTGCTAAAAATAAATTAAATGACATGGACTAGAAAATAAACAAAAACATACAATTAGAAAAATAAAATTTAAATCTTAAAATTTCAGCATCTCCTGTGTTTCACTCGGATGTGTAATCACATGAACGTAAACATGAAGTTCTAAATGACGAAACGCTTCACACGAAAAATATTATCAATTTTTTTATAGATTTTCCAAAAACTGTTCTAGATATAAGAAATATTATATACCATTTCCTGATACGTTACAGCTTAATATATTTTCAAGGCGTATTTACGTATGGTATGAAATGTCATTGAATTCCGTCCACTTTTTAAACTCTTTATGTAAATGTACCTTTTTATCATATCAATGTTGTACTGTCTTCGTATATTTTGTCACGAAAAATTGTAAATGCAGGGATGGACCTTGATTCATTGTATCGCGATTGATTCTGGTGCGAAAAATCTTCTATCTTCCATATTTAAAAGTCTAATATTAGTCATTGCTTTGAATATTTCTGCGACATTCAATATTCCTGTGTTTAGAGATTCTTGAATCAGTTATGAACTTCTCTTCCGACTTTTTGTTTCACAGTGAATATTAATCTTCAAAAAGTTAAATGCAATCTCAATCGTTATCTTCTATCTTAATCTTTTATTTTCCTTTTCTCCTTGATAGACTATCTTTATTATATTAGGTAAGGAAAGGTAACCCTTGTGTCTTAGCCAATTAATTATGAAGATTTGGGTAAGTAAAAAAAAAAAAAAAAAAGAATAATTACATTTTTTATTTGCTTTTAATCAATGATTATTCATAGTCAAAATAACTTTAATTGACATTTTTATGAACATCTTTTTTTAAATAGCGTCACATAATATTCATAAAGTATATAAAATACTAGCAGTAGAGTCCGGCATTGCCCGGGGATGTAACAGTAAGAGATAGATCAAGTATCGACCATCATAAAGACTTAAAAATAAAATTGACAAAGATTATTGTTTAAGGTTGACGGACACGCATGTATTAATTAGTATTTTTTTTACAAATTGGTCAAACCCAAACTCAAGCAAAAACATTGTTTTCAATCTTTATGAGTTTACCGATTGAGTAGAATTTTATTATAAACAAGTGTCTTGTAAATGGAATTTTTAAAGCATTCTGAATGTAAAAATAAAGAAAAAAGTGTGCAAGACAATAAGAAACACTACCTGCCAAAAAAAAGTGAAGTTTTGTTGAAATCGGTTGAAAAATGTAGGAAATCCGATCCCATATATAAACGAACACACACACGCAACCTGAGTTTTATAATAAGTATAACTCGATATGAGATGTCTACCTTTCATTCTCGCGACAGCGATGCTTCTTAATCGTGTTTTCGAACTGATTTTGTGCAAAACAATTGTGTTTTCCAATTTCTGGCGCTGTCAGAACCACCGCAAGGTAATTTTACGTAGTCCTGTGAGGTTTTGTTGAAATCGGTTGAAAAATGTAGGAAATCCGATCCAGTATGTAAACGAACAGACACACACACACAACCTGGGTTTTATAATAAGTACGATTACATTGAAATGTAACATTTGAACTACAATTTCATAAACGTTGTCAAATAAGATATTGTAAGGTGTGCTTTTACCTTTATATGTGAGACAATGTTCAACCGAGACAGGAACAGCATTGATTATCATAATGCATAGGCAGGAGAATATTCCTTTGTCTATCATCGTGTCAAAGAAAAAATTAATGGTATTGATCATGAAAGTAAATTAAAGACAAATGTAATAGACAGACTGAAAACTTTCTTCTTGTCGTTGGGATTCCTTGGTTAGAACGTGACATTAAGAAACTGGAGAAGCTGTTGTCAATTTTTTATTGATCTTGGAACAAAACTCGTTTATTGAGGATTGTAAAACATGCCCGATGCTAGCTGACATATATGCTCACTTATGTAAATTCATTCATAGACACAACTCTACATTTATAAGCTAAATGACAGATTTTAACATTTTATCTGAAGTTTCTCTTTCACTAATGTATTTTTAAGGCTTAAAATTTGTTTGTTATATATATATATATATATATATATATAGAGAGAGAGAGAGAGAGTTGTATAATTAGGCAGCAATCCTTGCTTTATGCATATTTCATTAAAAACGATAGACATGGTACTACGGTTAAGTTTTTTATTTAATTTTTCTTGTGTTCGAACAAGAGCTTTCTTTTCTGGACAAAGGGTGTGTAAGAACTGTCCAAATGTTTTATGTTTCCAACCGCTTTCGGCTATACCTTTAGCCAATATCAATGATGATTTCATTTTTCAGCTTAATTGAGTGTGTGCGTTCTGTGTATGTCTTAGTGTGTGGTAGGGATGTTTTTAATTTCCAAATACGGTTAGCACATTGTGGCTTTGTTCGTAGTTAATATTATTAAGAGTTGGCTTTTTCTTTTTTATTATTAAAGATTCCATTATTTTTCTTCTTTTTTTTGCAGTTAACATATTTGTTTTCTACTAGTATGTTTCTAATAGAGTCTGGTAAATTTGTGTGTTTTAAAATGGGTTCTAATGGAGCTGTGATCAGATAGGTGTAACGTAAGACGTCTGGATAAGCATGTGGTTGTGTAACCGATATATTTATTTGAGTCCGGTTTGATCAGGAACACAGTTCCTTAAGGGGCATTAGGACACATAGATAATGTTCATTCTTTGTAATTTTGATTTTACTGGTGTGTTGTTGTTTTTGAGGATTAGGATATCAGTCTTAATTTTTTTTATAATAGATAATTTGATTTTTTTTTTGCGGGGTCAATTGGAGTAGTATATTTCTTTATAATATGTTATTATTGGAAGTGTGTTCACTATCGTTATTACTTCCTTAGAGAAGAAATAGTCTAATTTGGTGGTCTAAAAGGTGGTTAGGGAAGCCGTTGTTAATTAGTGTTTCTTTAACATTATTAATTTCTTTGAGGAAGAGTAGTCGAGAGGATGAATTCTGGTCTGCTCTATTTAGAAAGTTCTTTATTACTGCTATTTTGTACCTAAGTGGACATTCATTTTGAAGTTAAGGTGGCACCAGCTAATCAAAATTACAAAGAACGAACATTAAATATATCACATAATGAATTTGCTAAAAGCACCCTAAACTGAGCATTGATCAGTTTTCAACAGGCCTTATAAAAATGTCATAATTTGAAAAACATTCAGCGATCGATATTTTTTTGCTCATATAAGAGATTACAAACAGAAAATATCACAAGAGAATGCCACATAAAAATATATCTGTCACACACCATGAAATATATATTTTCCGTTTTTTAGTCGAAACTTGGACAAATTTTGTGGTACAAAATTATGAGTTAGTATTTAGCACTTTGGCCAGTCGAAGAAATTGATTGCTGATTGCGCAGCCATTCTAGTTAGAAACTCAATGCAACAGAATATCTTAAAGTTCTTATAGACATATTGTGTGCTCATATCTGCCCATAATTTCTCAGCGTTCATCAATCGAACATGTGAAGTTCGACGGAAATTAAAATCAGGTTTCATCGTTACATCTGTGGACAAAAATAAACTTGGACTAGGTCAGGACCAATGAGAATTATTCGAGGAAAGGCATAAAAAGTGTATCAAGAACATTTCTCTTTCTCTTTATACATATATTTCGAGGACTTATATATTATATATATATATATATATATATATATATATATATATATATGTTTTCATCGTCACATACCTCTAGAAATACTATGAAATTTTGGGACATCTCCCAAAATGCAACCTTTAAAACCAGGACATATTTTATCGCCGTGAAAACAAAAACAGTCTATGAAAAATTGCTTATTTCAGGTACGGGCATTTTATCCTCAGACCTGACTCGTGAATTTCTGTCTTATTTGTTAGTTTATGAATTGCTTTTTTTGTAGCTCATACTGATCGGTTTGCGATTATTCACTGACCGTAACTTGTGTCGCATGAGTGCGTCTATTTCTCTTTCTCTTCAATTCTGCTTTCTGCGATTACTAAGATTTGGAGCGGCAGGCAGTAACCTCACTTATCAATTTCAGGAAGCATTAATATGTATGTTGTTTGAATGTAATTAAGGGAGGTACTTTTAAAATCTTTAACTAAGAAATGCATAATATCCGCAACACACACCATCTCTTTTCTCTCTCTTTCTCTCTCATATTTTCATGAAGTCGGTTATATTTGGGCGGATATGTTCCAATAATCACTGTCACAGATGCGATACATTATAATGCTTCAATGCCTTTCGTTTGTTGTAAGAGTTTTTCCTTATATCATCCTACATTATTTATTTCCCGAGATAGATATTGTTGTGGATTCCGGGATGAAATACGGTCTGAAATGAATGACAAACGCAGGAATGAAATATAGCAAATAAATATATTGACGTAATAATACAATTGGTAATACGGTTAGTAGCAATAATAATTATTTTATATATATATATATATATATATATATATATATATATATATATATACACACACAGTCTGGGTAATTCAGTATCGAAATATGATTTCCTTCTGAGTCTACGTGCTCGTAACTGTGACTCCTCACACTCTCACCCTCGGGTATTCAGCGGCCGCAGTACAAGTACACACTGAGCGAGTCCACTTCTGTAAAAAGGGGTGGACACTTTAACATATATTTCACTATGCTTATGGCCCTTCAGATTACAGTAAACATTACGATGGTCAACATTTCACTCTAATTTGCTTATTTCCCGAAACATTTATTTAACTAGGTTTGTGCCCTTCAGATTTCAGTAAGATATTACCCTAGTCAACATCTCATTCTACTTTTGCTTCTCGAAACACATATTTTACTATGTTTGTGGCCCTTCAGATTTCAGTAAAAAAGTTCCCATAGTCATTATATGAACTTACTGAAATTTGCCATCGCATATACAAAGGTACAGAAATTTACGTATCTGGGAATCTTTCTAACAGAGGACGGAAAGAGTGACATTAAGATCTGAAGACTTATTGTGGTGACCAAATTCGTATTCCGAAAGCTAAGCAGTCTATTACGAGACAGAACCCTTTTTTGTTGGAAACAATGAAAGGAGTAATGAACTGTTACGTGATATACTTTCTTCTTTATGGCAGCGAATACTGGACAATTTTCTCAAACATGAAGAGACTCGAAGCAACAGAAATGTTGTTTTACAGAAAGATGCTAAGGATACCATGTGAGCAAAAGCGAGGTTTTAGAGAGAAATGAAACAAAGAGGAAATTTATGGATAATATCAGGAAGAGACAGCGGAAATTTCTGGGACACGTAATGTAAAGGAGGGCTTGGAAAAAATGTTGATCACTGGACGGAAAGAGGGACAATGGAAAGCAATGCGTGGCTTGCTTAATGGGTTGAGCAAGGTTCTGGAATAAATAACAAAAATACAAAAGAGCTATCATATAGAGGAGGAGGACTTCTATGATCGCCTACGTTTTGACTCTACAAGGAACATAAAAAATATATGCATAATCTTTTTCTTGCGACCTAATATAAAGCGGAATGCCAAAAATTAGACAAAGTTTTTATGTATGAATTTTGAACACACACACATTAATAGGGATTCAATCTGATGATGTTCATAAAGAACGCAGGTTTAAATGGCCGTCAATGATTTTGTGCAGTTGTGACAGCCAGGTGATAATGCTCATAACAGCGATCGACAATGGCATAAATATTGTTGTGTATAAGGATGTGACACTATCGTCAACGAGGCATATGTTGAAATGTATACAAGGAATACGTAGAAATTTTCGTAGTTAAAATAAACCCATGAATAATTCAATAATTGTAAAACGATGAATGAACGGAAGCTCCGGCAAACGGCAACGATGCTACTAATCTACAATCTGTATTCATTTCACCGCTGGTGATCGAATTGTTAACCCGTCTTACTATATAAATCTGCTACTTCTTCCCTTAGTTAGCGCAAACAATATACACTGCGAACATTTTGAAAGCATTATCTACCATCCCCATGTCTGCTGAGAGATTGAATCAGTTCTGATAGCAGTACATGCGAAGCGTCCGCAATATTCCGCTGTTCGTTCACATCCACGGTATTCAGTGCTTTCATCATTGTGCCTTTTATGCAACGACAACATTTGCGAGTGATCTCGACGAGCACAAAGACTGACACTGTTCTCTTTGCAATGCGCTCTTATACATCGAGGTCTGCCAAAAGCGAACCATCCGTAACCAGATAGGCGTACTGTTTTGATCTCTCGACAAACTCAGACAGATTGATTAATGATTTAGGGAATAGGGGACTCGAAGCAAAGAATGATTCTCACGCGCTAAACCACTAATTCCGTTAGCACTCGTGTCTTTCTCGTTGTCATTTTCCTTCTTTCAATTATTTTCCTCTAAAGTGGCGATGGAAGAATAATTCTTCGCCTTACAGGACCCACCTTTGGAGGATCTACTATGTTTCTTTTCATTTTGTTTAGTCTTTTTTAAGGGATAAGCCTCATTTATTTCTGGTGGATCCGCCTTTTTGAATTATCCAAATAAAACTTTTTTTAATCGGCTATCTTGCAAGTATTTTATTTCTATTTATAAAACCATATTGTCTTTTTGTTTTTCAGGCCACTAGGTTTAGGTGAAAAGAGCAAACGAAATAAAATGCAGAACAAAATACAAAAGCAAAAAATTATAACAGTCAGATAAAACGATTTTGCCGCAAAGAAAATGTTTAACAGAAAAAAGAAGTCTGACCTAACAATGAATATGAAAATAAAAACAAACTATAATTTGAAATGAAAATTAAAAGAAATTCGGCCACAGCTGAAAGAAAGAAAAAAAAATGAAAATGAAAAATGTAATAAAAACATTTTGACAAAAAAGAAATATAAAACTTAACAGAAAAGTGTCCAAATAAGTGTCCTCGTAAGGTGAAATGCTAGTCCGAAAAGTGTGTCAGCCAACAAACAGCATCTGCAATCCTCAGTACTTATTTTTGACTCCTTTTTCGACTGATGATTTTTGGCGTCCATATTTATGTATTTGAACGAGAAAGTTCAAACAGGAATCCGTTGAAAATAATGTTTACAAAGTCATTTTCAAAGTGGATGGTGAAGAAACAAAGAAAACCGGCGATTGTGTCAGAATCAGAAAAGTGACTTTGGTATTCTATTAACATTGAAAATTCATTTTGAATTATCGCCTTCTCATTCTACCGCTGTTTGTTTATTTATTAGATACATTCATATTACCGCGTTAATGAGCTCTCATAAAGTAGAGATATAGTTTCTGCTAATTCGGGAAAATCTCGCAAGAATTCTTAACGGAGACACTCTTTGTGTTTATATAATACATAACTCTTTGGTTATTCCAACCTTATCATATAATTCAAAGACCTTTGCAAGGAACTGTGCCTGTATTATTATGTTGGAAGACAAGGACCATCATCTACATTAAATTCACCTATTTTGTGGAGTATAGATATTGTGACATCACTATGATGCTATTAAATTTTTCAAACACTTCAGAATCCTTGATTCTACGGTTACTGCCCCGGAGAGAATCTGTTATTATTCCTAAGAATTAACTTCCATTAGCGTCGATACCTACTTCTTTATTGTCGACGACGAATGCACTGAAACTAATTAAGCTCAAAAGAAACAAACTCATAAGCAATACAAATTACGGATTTCGCACTTCTTGGCCATGTGCAGATGTTCCTATTATGCACAGAATCAGTGAGACATTCGATAATAAAACCAATGATAGAGCGATTAACTTACACCTTTTACAAGTCGTGTCATAAGTGGTTGGTTGCTGCGCTAATTATCTTGTAATAGAATCAATGCAAGATTTTCCAAAATTATCGAACCGTTCTGATCAGGAAGATCCATATAAGCTGTTGTTATGGTTCGTCTTTTGAAATCTTTGAGATCGATGTAAGTATTAACTGCCTAACTCCTCAGTGCATTAGTAAATTTTTATGCATATGGTACGAAAGTGCATCGGTAAACATCGAAAAAGTCATGACAGGATCCTAGAGACTGGTGGAACTTTGCTGACCTATCATATCTACATGAGAGAAACTGCCTTATAACAATCAATACTTATAAAAAACAAAAACAAACAAAACAAACAAAAAAAAAACAAATATATCTCACATCTTGAAGTGTTATCTGTCAAGATGAACGGTTATGCTCGGAAGCCGGAACTTTTGAAGATCTCCTGGAATAAATTTCACATGAGGCCACTAGTTGAACAATACGTCACCATTGATGCTTGTAAATTGATCGGTTCCTTGTTCCACATAAAAAAAATGATTTTCGGTGTGTAGCCTTTGTGTTTAATAAGTTATTGTCAGGTGAGTAACAAAACTTGTATAGATTTGGTAGAAATAAATAGACAAACTGAAATTAAATAGATATTTTTATTCGAAAAAAGAACTTATAATATTGAACGTTCAACATATTGCTTCTGACAGAACGCGTATATTTAAAGAATATTCTTAGAACTGTTGTTGTAAAAGGGAAGAGAGGAAGATGAGAGAGATGTCCTCCGGAAGTGCTGAGATGTGCGCCGTGTCTTTTCCATGGCGCAATGCAAAAGAAAGCTAAGAAAACCTGGAATGTGTAGGTGTTTCAAACCTAGCAACTCCTGGTAGTCTATATCTTGACAAGTGTGCATTCAGAAAGAGTATTCTGCCACATTAGGATGCTGCTAAAATATCACATTCAATAATTGACAGTTCAAAACGTTTAAAATGTCATCGCGTGTGAGTAATTATTTTTTATTCTACAACCCCTTTCTCACAGACGCAACGTTGCTAGCCTTTGGAGCTTTTATCGTTATTTCAACAGAAAACGTTTTGGTGAGTTGCATTCGCTACCTCTAATAATTGAGGACATTACAGCTATGATTCACCAAGCCACAGACTTGGTTAGACTCAAGAAATGCTAATTATTAGTACTGATTATGCATCCCCGATCGCTGCAGTATCAATCTCTTCAGTTCTATGGTACAAAGTTATATTTACTACATATCCACATATTCTTCACTTCTTCCTACCTCCTGTTAAATTCATACAATAACCTAATACATTAATCCCTACCTCTAAACGTTCTCGGAGCTTGCATATGCCGAAAATACACTAAAATTACAAGGAATCACTGAAACCCTGAGATTTCAATCTTATGTTTTGATGAAGGCGTTTCAGGGAAGAAATTTTCTCGCTTTTTTTTTTTTTTCTGGCAATATTTTTATAGACTTGTATATGTTATAAATGTGCTAATTTTCATGTTAGATTGAAGTGTATCATATCTTCAAAAGATACTTATTTAGTAATTTTACATGCTAATGTTATTATAACAGAAGGTTAATATAAACAACGATATTAACATGGTAGGCCATTTTCCTACATTTGGAATGTGTTATTTTTTTCTAGTAGTGTAATAAATTCTAATTCCTCTAATTTAAATTCACTTCAGAAATTGTAATTCGGAGAATGAGTAAAAAATAATCAATAAGATATTTTGGTTAACTTTTCGTTTTGAATACTGCGTTCTGAGTACCTATGAAAGAGAAAACATACTTACCTGAAAAAATTCAGATTCAAAATATTTCTGCTTACAAAATCAACTTAATTCGAATTGGATGAAAATAATAAGGATTCCTTTTGTTTTACTTTCAATTAATTTATCAGCTTCGATGCATCTTTTTTCTAGCATTAGGAAATTGGATACATTTCGGAGATCATTAAACGAAGCATTTTTTCACCAACTAAAATAGTTTTCTTTCATAAGGTTTCAGTTCGAGAATACTTTTTAGAACATGTCATCTTCTGTGACAGCCTCTTATCTTTCGTAGTCAAAAATTAACAAGGGACATATTTTTTGTGGGAGATTTGAAGAAAAACTTAATTCGCCAATGAGATAAGTTTTTCAGTATTTTATTGAGAATTGTGTCTATTAGACTTACTTAAACAAAGCCGTGTGTTTGAATTAATTGAATAAATAAATACAGATACAAGGCGCTTAGATGTAACACTATGGCTATAAAATTATTCTACACAGGGGATTTGTTTATTATTGTGAGTTTTGTTTACATTATTCTACCAGTACTTGTGACATGGGTAGAAAAATAAGGTTAAGTAATCGCTATCTATCCATTTACCATTGTGGGATTTTAAGATGTTCGTTCTATAGACACCTTGGCTATGCAATGTTTTCCTTGTAAATGGCACTTCGTGCTAATTACACCTTTTCCACTGCAGTTTCTGATCTTTTTTCATGACTTTGTAAATGACAAGACATTTTATTTATGAATTTCAAAGATGTTCCCGTTTTTGACACTGTTTATATTCGGACTGTTGTCCACATCTTTGTTGCTGTTATAAAAAAGAACGGCCGTTGAGTTGTCCTGCCTTCCTCATGTGAATATCGATCTATATAACCTACATGGATTTCTGAATCGGGTATTTGTGCTTAATAGAATAAGAACAAGAGATATTCCAAGGCTTAAATAGTCTAAACGCAGAGATTAAATAAAGAGTTCAGTTTAGAATTCCCTGTAGGTTACCCAGATCGATATACACGTGTGGAAGGCCGTTTTCTTTTCTTAAGAGCGGAAAAGGGATAGGTTCGGATATCTTAGTTTTGCTCAATTTTACTAAATCTTATATATATTTACACATTTTTGCAGGAATACTCTTTTACAAATAACCATGCATTTTATCATCTCAGAGATATTATTTAACCAATTTTCGTTTTCGTTTTTTTTTTTCTTTTTTGCTTGTCTATGCATACCTTTTTCCTTCTGGGTCTGGTATCAGCATATTGACATAACTTAGCGTATGTTGCTAAGAATATTTGCGTCGAAAACAAATCATTGTTGATATTTTCGTTCCATTTTGATGGTCTTCTACTTTAGATCAAATATAATTTTAGAGAAAACGAATATTAAGCATTCATACATTATTTTCCCCATTTTACTCTATCACTCCTATCTGCTCTCGCTCCAAATCCTCTGTAACCCCTAGCGTGTTAGTGGCTTCTCGCCTTGCTAGGTGTGAAATACTTAAAAAAAATTTTTGCTTATTCGCCTACACCGTTTCCTTACTTTATGTAGATAGTATTTCCTCAGGATTTCTCGTATATTTCTTGATTTCTCCAAAAGTAATTCAGTTATAGAGAGTCGTATAAAAAAAAGGATATCATACGATTCACGTTTCATTAGAACACATATCTTCTAGACAAACCCTCACCGAAAGCATGTGCATCGAATCTATGGATATTGTCCAACTTATTTCCGCTGCATTATCAGTTGTCTTGTTCTCTTTACACTCATGCCAGTTTATCGTCGCTCGTATCTTTAAGCGGCGATTTCGGATTTGGATACAGTAAGAAGTTTTAACGTATAAAATCCCGATTAAAATGGGAACAGACAAAAGAGAGAAACTGCTGGAATCTGACACCAACATATTTGGAATATGGTATAGGATTTATAATCAGTCTGCACAAAATTATCAAGAGCCTATACACACATGAGACGATGTTGATGACAGACTCTTAAAAGAAGCCGCGTGAAAATAGAGTGAATTAAAGTGAGAGGAAAAGACTAAATATCAATTATATAATAGTAAAAAAAAATTATGCTCATCAGCAAGAAAAAAATGGTAGCCAGTGTGCGATAATGGAGATGCCAAAATCATGCTTAATACAAAAGATCAAAATTTCGGGAAGCGTCATGACTATTGATGTAAGTGTGACAACGAAATTCGAATGCACATTGGATTAGACGGTAACGCTTTTCAAAAGACAATGAAAGAGTTTAAAAAAAAACAGAAAAAATATCAGTTAGAATGAAGAAAAAAGTTCTCGAAGACTATGTGATATTTAACTTCAAATATAGCAGTGAAGACTGGAGAGTTTTCTTTAAAATGAAGAGAAGATTTAGGATAAAAACCTGTTATTCAATTAAAGGGAACTGAAAATGCCATGTAAAAAGCTTGTAAATATTCGAAGACATTTTAAGGTAAAATAAAAACATATCAGCCACTGAATTTCTAACATTAACATCCAGAACAATGGCACAGGAAGGAAAGATTGTCGTAAGTAATGTGAGTGAAATCTGGTAATATATTAAAACTGTTTCACTTAAAATAGCTTAATATATTTCTTATAGTTGAGATATATGAATTACAAGTGGATAAAATATATACTCCATATGATATATGTCCATTTCGCTGTGAAAGGTATTTTTTCAGTATCAAGGAGTTAGATAAAATAATGAATCATGATATTTTTTTGTAAATAGGGCGAAAGAGGAGGGAAATTAAGTACAATGAGAATTTAAATTGGGAGCGGGAATAGAAAGATAAGGAGTGAAAAAAGAGTGAGAAAGAAAGGGCTCGTTTAGCGTGGGTCAAAGATTAAATATATAGTAAAGAGAGAAATTAAGATGAAAATATTCAAATTGGTCTAGACATTGACTGACATTAACTTGTTCACAATGAGAATTTGCATAATGAAACACTATCTTTAAAAATAAAGAAAAGGATTTTAGATAAAATTAAAGAAATTGTAATAAGCAATATATTTTTTTAAATTTAAAGTAGAAATTTTATAATACATCCTTTGATTAATTCTTATCTAACTTTGTGTTAGAATGCAAATTCTGGTGGAAATGGTCATAAGTCATATTGGGGTATGAAAATTTTTTACATATATATATATATATACTATTCACAGAAAATACGTGTTCATTGAGAGAAATACTTCACACTATATCTACGGAGGAAGCGTCTTGCAAGCAATATCAAATTACTGTTTTCAACATCAAATTTCCCATTTGATTTTGCTAAGAAAACTCTTTCTCTCTAGATAAATGATATAGCACGATAGGCTACATGATTTTCCCGTGTAGGATAATGTTTCGATTCTTATTGTAGGACTTATTTTCTTTGAAATTTCTCGGACATTCCGGACGGTAAATGTTAGTCAGTTCTGTTTATCATTAGCAGAACATTTATTTAAATATTTGTATGTATAAATATAACATATAAACAGAATATATGTGAAAATAATTGTCGATCTTTTTCCATTCCATTTCATATTATGTGATGTCATTTGTTTACGTTAATTTATCCTTCTAGCAGATATGAGCGTTCGTGAGAAATCATGGGAAATTTGTTGCTTAAAAACAGTAACTTGTCTGTGCTAACCAGACGCTTCATGTGTAGCTTAATGGTATAGCACGTCAAGCTATATGACGGTCCCGTGTCGCATACAGTTACGATTCTGGTTGGTTTAATCATATTTTCTATGAATATTCTCGGACATTCCGGGTATTAAATGTAGATAATATTGCTTATTATAAACAGAATATTTACTTAAATATTTGTACGTATAAAAATAATTTATAAGAAGAACACACAAGGCATGGCTGAGGATACTTATTTAGTCTTTTGGTTCAATGTCAGAAAATGTAAGCCTTTCTAGGCAATCACATTTGTAATTTACATGGTAAAAATTGTAAGTGTGGATTTTTAAACAAGTAGAACGTAAAATGACCACTATGATAATCAATGAGTACGTATTGAAATTGAATGATTGTTATTTATATTCAGTTCATACGATACCATAATCTCCGATATAACTGCCACTTAATGATTACATATAGAGTTATTATCAAGAAAAGGTAATTGAAATCTTATATAACAACATTTTGTATTCACAACATCAAAACGCTATCAAAATACTTCTTGAATTCAAACTGAATAATGTCTCAATCTAATAAATGAAAAACTTCACCAAGGCGCTTGCTTTATTTCATTTCGTTCATTAATTCGAGAAATGAAGTGATTTCAATTGATTTTGAATGCGGGATAACCGTTGCTACCAGACGAGCATGTTGCTGAGCTTCATTTCAAGGTCAGAGATATACCGTTTTTATGTATGTCAACATTAAAAAAAGAACATCAGAGAGAGTGATAGTTCCGTGGGGAAAATTTTACTTAAGGCAGCGTTCTGATTATTAAAACTGTGGTTAAAACTGATCGAAAATTAGCAGAAGCTCAAACACTTATTAAACGGCGACATACTGAAGAGCATCTCTGAACGTAGAACATGACATGATTTCGAGCAATTGAACTACAGTTACAGTTGCCATTGCACACGTCGTTCATTAAGGAGTCAAAGATTAAATAACTGGAGATAAGCAAAAGCTCACCTAGCCTATTGAAACTTTGTTTATCCTATGACATTCGGTAGCAACATTTGTAAAAAAAAAAAACAAAAAAAACAACAGACATTAAGCTAAGTATTTCTCCTTTCTTGTGTTCACCCCCAATTTGTAAATGTATGAAGAAAGTTTTCTTGACCTCTATTAGGGAACTTGGCAACAATAACATGTAATCTAAATATTGCAGTTTAATTGCGAACTGTAAATGGACATGATTTATCTCTACGGTGCATCTTTTTTTTAGCAACTTCCAGCAGGAAAAAACAAGGTCTCAATTTAAAAAGAAAAACAGTTACCGATTGGTTCATTAAACTACGGCATATATTTCCGTGTTAAAATTACACCGATATTACCCTGATATCAATATAATATACCGATTTGGAAGGTATTCGAAAGGTATATTCGAAATCTGGATGAGCAAAAACGTATTTTTAAAACAAGTGCAGATTGTCTTCGTATGAGCATAGAGCAAAATCCAGCATATCTTCGAATCCATGCCAATAGGTATGTGGCAGTTCCAACTGGAAAATGGTATCCAGTACGAACTAGAAGGATATACCACATAACTTAACTGTTCAGAGAGCGAGGACACACGCACAGACACACACACACACACACCTGTATGTGTGTGTCTGTGTATATGTGTATCCTTAATTAAAAAAAAAAGGTGCTGTAGTTCTTTTTTGTTTTTCAGTATAATTTTCCAAAGTATATTCAATCTCATCCATGATCATCTTCAAGGTTGAATCGCTAAGACAGAATCTAACCCCTGAAGATAATCTCGGATGAAATTGAAAGTAATAAAAATAATAAAAAAAACGTCTATGGCCTCTTCGTTAATGATTTTGATATCAACATTAATATGTAGATAAGAGAAATCGAGAGAATTAACAATTTATCGTTGTGGTGGAATATTGTTTTTGTTAAAATATTTAAATGAAATGTACTCTAATTTGATTTTAAATTTAAACACAGCTTAACATTTATGATGTCAAATAATGTTGGAAATAAGAATTATACATTAACATTTATAGAGACAATGATATTATAAATAATAAACTATAAGAGACGTTAGAAAAACAATAAAGTAATTAATATTATTATTAATATTACTAATCTAACTAAATGTAGTGATATTAATAGTATATATATTATACGATTAAGTAATTCATTGAGTCTAGAAGAAACCTCAACAGAATACAGGAAGCAGTGGACTGTCGTTTCCTCCTATATTTGGGACTCATCATATAGCTATATCGAGTCTAATTTGCTACTTCATTGTCACCGAGGCTCATTGGTATGACGATTTCCTGATAACGTAACCGGGTTTCAAATCTCAGTAGTGGATGCCCACTGTTGATGAGTCGAAAATGTATGACGAAATGGACGTCCAGTGCATTCTGAATACTGTTGTGGTTTCTTCTAGATTCGATGAATTACTTAATTATAATTATCACAAATCCTCCGAATAATTTCTATTACTTGAATATCCTTGCTTGATACGGCTTGTAATCCTCTGGATTGAGCGTCTTGTGGATACTAGTTGTGGCTGGTGGGGGCCCAGTCCTACGTGTAAGGGAAAGTCGTATGAGTTCTACTACGGAATATATGATCGAGTTTAGTTCTCTAACACTTCGTCACCGGGGCAATTTGGTAATTGTCGGGGTTTCAATTTTCGGTAGTGGATGCGCACTGATGTAGAATCCCAAATATAGGACGAAACAGTTGTCCAGTGATTTCTGTTAAGGTTTCTTCTATACTCTATGAATTACTTAATTATAATTATTTCAAATTCTCCCAATAATTTCTAACATTTATATATATGTGTGTGCGTGTGTTTTTTATAAGGTAAATATGCTTTATAACAAGAAAGAACGTCCACCTTGTAGGGAAACGCGAAGTTGATTTCCATTATTAAGCGTTTGAATGGACATGCATATTAAACTGAACTCTTTTAAAAGTTATGTCTACTAAAATATAAGTATCTATTAAATAAAACTTTTAAAATATATCAAGTAATGAAAGATTATATATGATATACAAAATATCATTCGGAAGATATTACAAGGCCGCATAAAATAATACATGTGTCTCAGGGCATCACTATGATATTTCTAGAGGTTTCAACATAAAATCTGAAAAAATCTTGGTAACCGGTGAATAAGTTTTTAGGAAGGAGTGGTTAGAATTTCAAAATCAAAATCAGGATGAATACACCTGTCTAGGTGAAAACCATCTTGAAATTCAGAATCTCTTCTACCAATATGACTTTCTTAGCGCGAGAATATATACAAGGCTTTTTGTAAGATATCTTCCTTCGGACTGTCTGCGGATTACTTGTCTTTTACGTGTTGAGATTTTCTTCTATGATGTGCAGTTTACAAAAGAGTTTAATTTCCCACGGAAATATTTGCAAATATATGATCGTTATAATACCGTTGTCTGTCTCTACACGTACGTTCCGTGATTATGGGAAAGTGACAAGTAGAATAACAAAGATGTCGTGTTGGAGATTCCTAGTCGACAATCGAAAGATATGTTTTATATAGACAAAGGATTTTCTTAAAATCGTAGCCGTAACTTCATGGTTCACACCTTTATGAATCCGCTCTCTTTCAAAGGATCTAGACAATATAAACTACCAGACAATTATAATAGATATACTGGAAACCTTAGATGATTATAGCATTGACTAGATTACTCCCACAAAAAGTAAAATGTAAAACAGTCGTGATATACGAGAATATCTAATTAGATCCATTTTCATACCACCACCGTATAAGTCAGGTGCAAATCAATGTGAATTCCATCGAACAATCAGCCTAATGAGCTATATAACAAAAAAAATTATCAGCAGATACTCATGAATACAACGTGCAGCTCAATTAGACCAGAAAAAAAGGACAATAAAATTACGTGTTCATTAAAGACACTAGAACAAAGCATACGCTAGTGATACTCAGAATATTAGAAAGAACAATACAAATGCAAAAGGAGGTGTACCTGTGTTTACAGATTATGCAAATGCGTATGATATATTACGCCAAAAATGTGTTGGAACTTGTGGGTAACCTTGACATATTCCGGAAATATATCAGTGTAATCCAGTAAAATATTGCGAGCAAAACACCTGTATAAGAATAGAAAATAAATTCAATATACAAAAACAGAATGGGATGTAAGTCAACGATGTATCTTCTCACTGGTTTTATTCAAAATAACAGTAAATAAACACGAAATAAGTTGTTTATGCTCGTTATTTCCGAAGACGTTTTCATTCTGGCGATATCATTTTATTATGACATGGAAACTTGTGTAAATCTCTATATAAAATTTTATGATTCCACTGAGACTATCCAATACACAATCTAATATAGCCATATGTTGAACGAATCCAAGAAAAAAAAAATCAAGTTTAAAATAACAAATACTTATTAGTTAAAAATGCAATAAATTTTGTTGCATATATTTTATATAAAAGAAACCATTTTCCCGTTAGTCCTGCGACTGCGGGAACTATAAAATAATCACAAGGCTAAAAGCTACAAAACGTTGGAATTTGGTACGAAAAAATTATCTATACGTTGCCACATGCATGTTGCATACTCTAGGGTAAGAAATCTAAACAATTTATTCATCGCTGTTAAAAAGAGAAAAAGGAAAAATAATATTGTTTACCATTTTGTAAAATTAAATCAAATTAAAGAAATTATAAAACCAAGAATTAGGGATGTTTCAAAGTATTTTCCCAAACAA
Organism: Acanthosepion pharaonis; assembly: GCA_903632075.3. Lineage (NCBI taxonomy): Eukaryota > Metazoa > Mollusca > Cephalopoda > Sepiida > Sepiidae > Acanthosepion > Acanthosepion pharaonis. The sequence continues at coordinate 54,348 of CAHIKZ030003725.1, forward strand.
AGCATTTTATTCGAATTTCATAGAATTGTTTGCGAAATTAAAATTGAATTTGTAATTCACGACAAGAGAGTTTAGCGATAGCATAAACAATACTAAATAAGCGTAACCGTGCTGCAAAGACATTGCAGTATCGTAAAATTAAGTGATGCAAAATGCATTGAAGCCAGCAGATATTCTTGAACCAACAGTTTTCTATATAATTCTCTGAGAAGTAATTAGTAAGATTTTCAATATTCATAATCGAAAAGAAAAATCAGTCAGTAATATTCAGCTTTTAATTATAAAGTTTTTGGCGTTCAGATATCGGATAAGACTGGGTTGACCCATCAGCGATCACGGAATTCTTGTATCAAAGTTATAGGATACAATAGAAAATAACGTAGACTGATCGTTTTGTAGAGGTTGGCATATCACTGTATTTGATGAGAATTCCATGAAAACAGGTTACGTTTGTCGAGACATTTCATAGGACATTTCATAGGACAGAATCATAGGACATTTCATAGGACAGAATCATAAGAGTCTACTAAAACATCTACTGTCAGAAGTAAAGGCAATAATATAATGCACATCTGTGTTTTAAGGATTCAATGGAAAATTCTCTAATAGATTTTAAAAGCAACGAGTTTGGGAAGATCTACACGAAAAGATTTAAGACATGCAAGTATTTTCCCTAGATATATTCTGCGCAGATTGGAATGAAATAAGTATATGTTATTTCGATTAAATTAAGTACGTTTAATCTAAAAAAATCAATGTAAGTTCTAATAACACAGGGAATTATAAATTTTCTAAACAACATTTAGGGTAAGTTTACAATGTATGTATAATCGCGTGTAGTTTTTTCACATATTTTATATATTGAAACTAAAATGCGTAACATAATATTCAGTTTCATAGGATAATAATTAATTTCGTAAATATTACGATCCAACGTAAAGAGATTATATCAAATAATTTTATGATGTAGAGCAAAGATTTAATCTAATAAGTTTTAGCAAGGAAAACAGTAAAGACGGATGTGGAATAATATGTACGAATGAAAGTAAAATATTAAATCGATTGACAAATCGGCAGTTATATTGGCAAGCAATATAAATATGTACAGTGACACGCATGAGTATTGAATACATGTTATTTTCTGTTATAACTCTAGGTTATATTTGCCATTTTGCCTGATATTTGGTAAGTAATATCACGTAAAGTTGTTTTAGTCGTATGTGGAAGGAAAATTAAAAACTCATGGTTGAAACCATTTTATTATCAAAGTTCAAAATTACCCTATGCAAAAGTATTGGATACATCAATTTAATATTTTGTTACGTAGTCTCTGTTTTGTTCCACTGCTTCCAGTCGCTTTCTATAGTTGGTCACAAGTTTTCCACACTAATCCACCGTTACTTTATCCCATTCTTGTTTGCATAATTCCTCTAATTGCTTAATATATTGTGGATTCCGCTTATGAACTTTAACCTTCAAAGTATTCCACAAATTCTCAATTGGATTCAAGTCAGGAGACTGACTTTGCCAATTGAGAGTACTAATACCATTATTTTCGAACCAGACATTTGTAAGTTTTGCAGTATGTTTGGGATCATTGTCGTGTTGAAGCATGAAATTCCAACCATGTCCTAAAGAAGTTGCAAATTTCTGAAGGTTCTTCTCTAGGATGTACATGCTACCATTCATTCTACCATGGATAACTTGTTACTCACCTGTGCCCTTGGAAGAAAAGCATCCCCATATCATAATGGAAGCACCCGCAAACATAACTTTGGGGATGGTATTGTGCTTTTTGAAGGCAGTGCCATATATATATATATATATATATATATATATAAATATATATATATAGGTATATGCATACATAATCCTACACATATTTTAACAATATTATCTTATTGAAGATAAAGTACAGTAGTGTTCGTAATAATTTTAAAATGTTACAAAACACATTTGTTGATTAATCTATAAGAAATTAACAAACACTTATCAAACAAAAGTAAATTTTAGGTAGTAATGATGATACATTCCAAGATATTCCAAAATTTACATAGATATACATATACGATGAAATACGAACATACATCTACATAATACAAATATATAATCATGCATAAATACCCAAATCAGCACATCCTCATAGACACATATATAACTACGCACACATCCACACACACACACACAGATATATATATATATATATATATATATATATATATATATATATATATATATATATAAAAAACGCTAATATTCCATGGTCATAATTTCTTCCATTGGAATCGTAAATACGATCTAATTCTTCAGAACTACTAATTCAAAAGAAAACAACTCGGAAATAATATATATATATATATATATATATATATATATATATATATATATATATATATATACGCATATATTATCTTCTATGTACTTTACTTAATGTCAAATGCTCAATATCAGTGATGGACTTAGCAGTTGTCTGGTTATGTGTTTTTTAACCAAGTTTTCTTGGTTTTGCAATCATCATTTTTTTTTTCAATCTGCCTCTATTTAAATTTTTTTATCTACTTTTTGCTGTTAGATTATTTAATGTTCTCTTTATTTTGGACGACACTTTTATACATATTTTGTCACATTTATATATGTGTATATATCTTAGTTTCCTCACACACATTCATAGAAACAATCTGTCTCCAGACTCAAATAAGCTTCCATGCTTTCTAGCATAGATAATTACGCAATTCTTATTCTATTTCATTTTCGAATGCTTTTATTTATTACATATAGCGATGTTCCTTTCATGACGTATCAGTTATTGGGTGTTCACAAATAATTGATTTTCTTTTAGAACCTTAGCATTATATTTTTATGGATAAGAAACTATAACTTACATAATTAATTACCGAAGAATTCATAATATATATATACATCTTGTTGAAATGTTTGATGGAAGACCCAGAATTAGAGTTTGATGAACTTGACAGAATTTTAAAATAATCAAAATATCTATTAGATCCTTTGAATAATTTTGGAGTCAGTTATTCAAATATACCTTTAGAAACATTTACAACGAATGCCAAAAATATATGAGAAAATTATATATATATATATATATATATATATATATATTACATGAAAATGTCTTTATGAAACGAAGTGTGCTCATTATATGATTACATATGTCTGGTTTCGTGTGACGCATTTCGTACTTTATTGCTTCGTCTGATTAAATTTATGTATACCATCATTTGTGTACACTTGCTCAAGATGTGCTGGCGTCGCCGTGACTTTTTTTTATGTATATGTATTTTTTGAGGGTTGGTATAATATACTATACCCAATTTCATTAACTTCTCTTCGTTCATCTTTCGATCATATTTTTTTACTAAATATCCAACATTATGTTCATATAAAATGTGTCTGTTTCTCTCCTTACTTTACATATATTTGCTGATTTCCCATTTTTAGGATGTTGCTTATTTAATAGCAAAAGTGATGGATGTCTGAATGAAAAGGTAAACTATGTGAATTAAATCGTAGAAACTAAAAATATAAATGCATGTTAACCCTACAGTTACTCCTCTTTTTCGGGTGATTTTCTAATCGTAAAATCTGAAACATTATTTTAGGCAGATGATGTCGTCAAATGTGAAAAGCATAAGATGAACAAATTTTCAACTTTTTCATAATTTTTCCCTCAAATTATTCTTCAAATATGAATCAATATTTTTTGTCGTTTTCCTGTACATATATATGTATATAAATCATATTTTTTTTATAAATGCATGAAGTAATTATTTGTGCGAAAAGAATTCTGATCCTTCACATTCCCTCCATCTTTAATATTCCTTTGAAGTTGTCTGAATATACACTCTAAGTATTCTTATTCATCTCGTACATTTCAAGTATCTAAGTATCCTTTAGAAGACAGTACTTCAGATTTACCGGTTCCACGTAGACCTCGACCTTTACCTGAGGGATGATTTTTATGATACTCTGATTCTTATCTTTTTAGCCAAATTTCATAATATTCTCCCACATCTCGGTAGCTATATTGTAACTTATGAGTTCTGTGAACCGTTTTACGCTGTTCAGTCGAATTTTCTTCTTTATCACGTTCGATTTCACTTTTCATATTTTAACAATGTCTCCAGTTACTCTTTTGACTGATCTGCAATTATTGTCCTGTATTACCAAAATTGAGTTCCTCAGTATTATCTCATTTCTGTCTTCTTATTTCTTTATAACGACCCATGGTAATCTATTATCCCTGAAATAAAAAAAATTGTAGCATACCTACGGACGATAATGTTCCCCTTCACATAAATACAGTAGTAAATACTGTATGTTGGTCTGCAGTTGGAGATTCGTCTCCAACTGTGCTGGTCAAACTCTATGTCTCCGGGCGGAGAGGATTCCCAAACGAGGCGCTGTGAAAGAGCAGAGACTTGTCTCGGGAAATAGCTACATGATCCCTGTTTTAAACGGCGTCTACGTGGAATTTTTGACCAAGCCGATGGGCTCGGATACCACACATGTAATTCGGACTTGTGCCACATGTGACAACCTGGGGTGGTTGGTAGACATCCTGCAGTTGGAGATTCATTTTGGAATACAGTTGACGCACTTCTAGCAGTGGACTATTTCTCTTTGTTTGATTATTCATTTCAGTAATCTTTCTTTACAACAAAAAATAATCCATTATAAGTTACACCATGCTATGTATTTCATTCTTTTTCTATGTGTCCTGTGCATTGAAGGCTTTGTCAATCTTAGTGCTTCAGATTTATCAGTTATTTGTAAGTATTAATATAATGTCTTTCGTTACCTCTCCTAAACCCTGATTGGCATCCATTTATTCACACTCGCTTGATAAACTGCTTTCTTCTGTCTTCATTGCTTTTAATCTGTCCTGTTCGTATGAAATATTCCCTACTCTCTTTCCTCAGTATGTAGTTGAGAATTTTGAATTCGTTCTTTCTGCATTTAATTATAAGAAACCTTTTAGTTTCCATTTTCGTTAAATCTTTGTCGTTGCTTACATGTTTCGTACCTCGTATTCTTGGTATCCTCTTGCAGAACCAAATTTATATTGCTTCAAGACTCTTCTATATCTGTCCGGAGAATGTCCAGTGTTCGCTGCCATATTGGATGACTGTCGATGCGTAACCGATCATTACTTTCTTTGGCGAAAGATGCCTTCGAAAAGCTAACTCTGTGGACCACCGGGTTTCAATGTAGCACTTTCCGTCCTCTGTTAAAATACTTCCCATATATTTAAATTGTTGTACTTGTTAGATTTTGGTTTCGCCACTTTGGGATTTGCATTCTGGACTCTTCATTTCGTTTCAATCCGACATAATCTCTTCGGGCTATTTTTCTTTCTTCCTCATTTATTTAATTTATGTATCGATTAACAATATGACAGAATGTTGCATAATACAATCTGACACATTTTTTTTTATAAATATTTCCTAGAATAAAACTTATGAGTTTTAATACACATATTGTAAGTATAATATATGTATCTTTACCGGCATATCACTTATTTATGTGTAATTTATACTGAAATTTCATTTTCTTGACAGCATTTGATTATTACATATTTAAAAATTATTAAAGAATAATTTTTTTTTGTTAAAATGTATAATTAAATATTATTACTATAAAAATATTTATACATTCATAGTATTTTATCCCAGGCCGTGGGGTGGAGTGTTGGAACATTACATATGCTACCATCCCTGTCAATGTGAACTTGAGTAAAACAGTCATGAAGAGTTAGTTCCACGCTCCTCAAAACCTCCCGATTAGAAGCTTTGCCGCCATTTATAAGCAATCCTCATAATCAGGACAATGTTACTATCATAGGAATATGGCATAGTCTAACAAATTTTGAAATTTTGAATATGTAAATTTTGACAACATGAAATCTGAAATAATGCTCTTGATAAATGCCGTCACACACACACACACATATAAAGTATACATCTCTTTAAATATCTTGTTCACATTCTGAGAAACATATATTTTATGGTTCATTATGAACCCTCTTTAATTCGGCTTGCCTTGAACATGAAATTACTCTGATATTTACATTTTAAATGATGTCAACACTTTGCGAACACCCTACGCAGGTCAACGGTGAAGCGGGACATAATGGGAATATCCTCGACCTCTTCCTAACATTCTGCCCTGATAAATGACTATCAAGGTTTTTAACTCCAATAAGCACATCAGAACATTCACTAATCAGTGTCTAGATTGATACATAACCAAACCCAGGATAGCGATGAAGGACTGTAGTACGATTAAAGAAAAGGGTATTGATAACAGATTGGGATGTTTTTATGATTAATGATGGAAGAATCCAATTCAAGCTTCTCTTACCCGATTTTTCTGTCCTTGTCTTTGATAGGATGTATTTCTGGAATATATATATGTTATACGCCAAAATAAATTATATATATAAAAAAACGAACATTAGATAGAACCGTGATTTTACCTAAAAAGTAAAACATCCCATAACTCACCCAAACAAATACTTCAGTATCTAGCGAAGTAGTTCGGCCACATTGCCTTCAGAAATGTCCGCAAGAGATGCAAAAAATGTCATACAGAATGCTAAGTTCAGCTATGCGCGAAGCTTCAAAACTAAGTCTCAAAAGAAAAAAAATGGATCCCGTGAATTCTGGAATATCACCAAGCAAATGATAAACAGAGTTAAAATGGCTGTGCCCACAAATATAAATGGTCCCGAGATGATATCTTCCTCAAATGATAAGTCGAAGCTCTTCGTCTCCAACATTGCATCAACGTTAGATGACAAATAACACTCCCTTCGCAAGTTTCCACATCTCATTGGGCACAATGTCAGTAACATTGCCGTTACAGCAGGCAAGGTCTCTAGACTTAACAAAATCCTTTACCCTAAGAAAGTCAGAAAAAATCCCAGAATTATGGCCCATTCTGGCAAAATTATTCATCCGCTGCTTGAAAGAAAATTCCTCCCCAAACCTCTGGAAACTCAAACATTTGCTCCGATTTCAAGAATGCGGGTGTGCAATATTTTCCCTCTCATTACAGACCCATCAGATCCTCAGTATCATCAGCAAGCTCTTTGAGTCCATAATCACTAAGAACGTCCTCGACAACCTAGAAAAAATATTCAGCGACGAGAATTATGGGCTACCGTCGGCCCGATTCATTGCCGACGTCCTAAGTATGATCACTCACAGAATCAGTGTGGCTCTTCTGTTTTTTTTTTATATCTGGTGAAGCTTTAATAAGAGTGAAACATGGTAGACCGATAAACTGTTACTATTTTTTGTTTATCTTATCACTGCCTGATGAATGTCAATTTAAATTTTCAATATGAACTAAATGCTACTTCTCATTCATCGGGTTGAATAAATATCGTTTTGTGTATATTCATCATGGCGTATTAAGCGAAATGAGATAAATATAAAAAAGTCCTTCATAATTTATTTTGTTCAGGACTTATTTGTAGAATAAGATGAATCCAAATCCCTTCGATGTTTCCAACAATCGAATCATGAATATAAAGAAAAAAATAAAATCTTAACCAGAAATTTTTTTTTCAAACAGGAAAATAAAAATAAATACAGCAAATTAATGAATGTTTTAAATAAATTATACAGAATTCATTTAAAACATATAGAATTTGAGGTCATATCCATATATTTCACAATGATACTTACACACAATTCTTACAAATATCAAATAATTTAATTAATCTTTAACCGTAAAAAAAGATGACATTGGAATAGACGGTTACTTCCCACTTTCTAGAATATGTTCGCTGACATGTGTCTCAAAAAACATTCTATAGATATTCAGCAATCAAAATAAAGAAATTGTAACCTTTGGCACCTCACAATTTATTTAACCCACAAGATTCAATTTTCAATGCAAACATCCATCTAAATGAATTGCTTTATATATATATAACCTATCTTAAGCCCCATATTTTCGCCCTAAGACCGAAAAGTTGATGGAAGAAAATTGAAATGGTAATTTTGGTTTAGAGTCCTGAAGGAATAAAGAATATTTAAACATTTATATATCCACATATAATTCATTGCAGTCAAGCCGTTCCCAAAATTCTTTAGATCTTTTTCTATATGGTTGAGGGTTTGGGAGGCGAATGATTTTGACTATTCCTTCGTACTGTGGATTTCATTCAATTCTCGGTACTTGGCTGTGTGGATTTAAAGATAACTAGGCTTGTATATGATGATGATATTTCATTATAGAGGAAATTAAAAATTGCATATTCTTTTTGCGGATTATCATTATCATGGAATACTCGTTCTATTTTAAAGTATTAAAATATTGAGAATTTTTTATCATCCGGAACATATCTTGCAAATTTTAAGTCTAAATTCTCTGTGCGGGTACATCTGGTTCTGATTCTAAAATGATGTCTCGAGATAAAAAAAAAAATCCAAAAAGTTGAATTTTTATTATCATTTATCTTTGGCAAGCTAGATCGGATATATCTCAATAACGCCAATTATCATTTTGTTTCTGAATAAATGATTTTGAAACAATTGTTTTTTTCCTCGATTTCACAATTACATAGACACTGATGGATTTGGTCTTATCTGGCGACAAAAGTCTTGTTTCAGCAAAATGTGTAAATTCGTCCATCCAGTTTTAAGAAAATAGTAACTTTTGGTAACAATATTTTTAAGAGAAGTGCAAAATATAAAATATTAATTATCAATTGAATGAGATGTTATTTAGTAGAAACAATCCACAATTATGTTTATAAAATATCTTGTTTTGAACATTTTCATTTCATCAAACTTGCAAATTAAATGAATTGATAGAGTTTGACGTCCCCGCTCGTTCGGGTGTCTATATTTCTGAAACGTGATCACCCGTCCGTCTGCGTCAGTCGTACTATCCTGTCTTGTGACGACCAACTGGCTTGGTATTGGTCGCGGAACCAAATGTGACGTTCTAACCTTTTGTTGATTCGGATGGAATCTGGTTAGATTCGGTATCAGCTTTGTCGTTTCCAGCTCGCCTCCAACGTCTGGTTACCGAAGTAACTGTTTTGATTTTAGTCTAACCTACCCACGTTGTGATTTGATCTTAGACAGACGAAATCAATCAGTCGCTGGGCCGTAATGCAAGTCGATTTCGAACAAGGGTGATATCGCACAAGTATATGTAAAAAGAAAATAAAATAATAACTCGAAAAGTTCAAATGTGTTAAAAAGGATATCAATAATTTTATATCTGGTTGCTGAATACAGGACTACGTCTTTCTCCCAAACCGCTATATGGATACGTGACACGTTGTTTTTGTTAGGCGAGTCTTAACATCTTAATTTGTTTGTTCTTTAAGAAACTGGTTTTGGTGTATCTTCAGGCGATATTCGTAAAACTTGTTTTGGTGGTATGAGTCTAAGTCGTTCTTCAAAAATAAATTGTTCTTGGTTAGAAGATGAGTTCGGAATTGCGTGAATCTTTCAAGTCAGCTATCTGCGAGGCGGTCTTCCAATTGCCAATTCCAACCGGATCTGGATCTGGAACTCAACTGAACTGATTTTCGCTTGCTGCGACTTTGCTTATATGGACACTGAACCAAACCGGGGTGGGCTTTGTTGGGGTTTGAGGTTCTTTGATAATTCCAAATCCACAATCCCCTTCTTTTTTTTTCGGCCTGGGAAAAATTTATTATTTCCATTTTTTGATCTTCTCTTCCCCCACCTTCTTCTGTTCTCATATGAGTATCTCACCCATACCCTCAGAAGTCGTCAACGGTTTTCCCACTCCTTCGCAGTAACATCTCATAACTATCCCCTTAATGGGTGGTAGCAGGCCTCCCCCCCGGCATCACATGCTCACCTCCGCCTGGCTCTCGTTAACATTCAGCCAATGGGCGTTCAACATTGTGGGTGTGACCAGACGAGCCTTGTTTTTAAAAAAGTATATATCTTGCTCAAAGAAAGAATAATTATCGAGATTTTGGTTTCCGGCCAGAGTACGACCCACTATCATTATCTCCCAGTTTCTGCAGAGGCCACTTGACCAACCTGAAATTTTTTACCATTGTCATGGCAGATTGGATATATCATCCTCTTCATAACATAAATCAGATTAAATCCAAATTATCCAGTGTCTTACTTTTTCTCGCTAATGGAATAAAATCTTACCACTTCTTTCTTTGTTAAAAAAAATAACATCGCTTAGTGTCCCTTTCGTGATGGCTTCTTATCACTAATTTAATTCTCGCCTTTCTTTTTCTTCTTTCTTTCTACTTGACCAAATAGTGTCACACCGGTATTTTACCGATAGGATTCTGTTAGAAATTGTAAAAACAATTTGAATTTTACCAAATGTTCAGAAAAATAAACTGTTTCTCATGCATTTTCTCAAACGCTTGGATCCTTCTCTCACCGTATCTGCCAAAAATACACATTTATGCAAAACCAAGTTTAATGAATAAAAAATAGATTGGACCATTTGTATAATTTGTATCAGTTGATTATTCAAGTTCCACAACACATGTTCAGAATATCTTGTTTAGCCTTATTTTGTATTGCAGATTAAATTGCCCGTCCTGTTTTCATTGAGTCCATAACCACTGCAAATACCAAGGGTTTATTCCCACCATTTATTGACTAAAATGCACGAACCAACGTTTAATCCGCTACTCTGTTGTTGTCCCATGAGAACTAGTCCATCGATGATTAAAAAAATCGATTTGAAATTCCCCTGTAGATTAACGACATTGACATACACTGTTAAAGGCCAGAGGTCATTGATGAAACTTTGTGCTAAAAGTAAGAAACACGAGACAATAGGATAACAGTAAAGAAAGTTTAACTATATTTTCTTTTGATATGTTTCAGTTTCTATAATAGAATGCGAAAATATATTTGGGGAACTTGCTCCAATTGAAATAATGATATCCTGCAATATTTTTTAAAAGAATTATCAGTAAAATATCGTTGATATTGTTATGAGGTTATTTGGAAACACGAGGGAGACTTTTTTTATGAAAGATAAATGAATAACCTTCAAATATGCACATGACTTCATGTATAATAAAATATTTATACGTTTCTTACTAATGAATTAATGCTACATCTCAGATTGTTTGGACCATGTGAACAAGTTTATATCTCTTTTAGATGCCGTACATGGCAGTTAATGGAGCTGAGCTGTTTATACTCATCCGCTACCTAAGTATCTTTCCCACTTTAACTTAGCTCTTATCCTATTCTGTCATCTATCCCTTCAATCTGATTACGTGATATATTTTCCTGATCTTGCTTTCAATGCACTTTTGTTACTGATTCATCAGGATTTACTTAATTTCGTACATATCCTGCCAACATTTTTTAGTGAAGAATTATTATTTTGTTTTTTATTATTAACTTTCTTGCAGAAAAAAAAAATGAACAAATTTAAAGGTGAATTTTTTTTTTTTATGTTTGATTGTTTAGCGGCATATTAACTCCTTTTTATGGGTGATTTAATGCTGAAATCTAATTTCTTGGAGCATTATTCTTTGATAAATTTACCTTAGATTTTTTTTTAATTTTTATTTTTATATATATATATATTTTTTTTATATTATATATATATTTTTTATATAATAATTTTTATATATATTAATATGTTTAAAAATATATTTTTTATATATTTTTTTTTATATTGTATTTTTTT
>CAHIKZ030003726.1:0-67968 GCA_903632075.3 Acanthosepion pharaonis
TATATTATAAAGTTTCCTAACAATAAAACCTACAAAACCAAAGTAATTACCCACCCACCTCCACCCTCAGACCTTATTTTTTATATGTTAGTGTAGACGTAACGTTACAGTGGTTAATCTAGACACACCCATAAGTATATTTTTAATTGTGACGTTATGCCCCCAATTTAACTTACAAAAAGAGATAAAGATTTGTTTTGTTTAAATTCCCTAATAGAATATTTTTATCATTAGTTATCTACCATCGCCTATTGATGTGTTATGTCGCTGCCGACACTTGAGTTTGAACACAGATCACCAGTGAGCAAACACAGGCGATCCCATTATTGAATTAAGTAGACCACGTGACCATAGAGGAAACGCATATATGTAGGAAGTAGCTGACGACTAAAGATCTCTATTTCTAGTCTATCCCCTATTACTATACGGACCGCTTTTCTCTACTCTATTCGCTATACTACTTTATACGGGTTACTTGTCGAGTGAGTATTATCGCGCAAGTACTATTAGTGCGAGATTATAGAAGGCGTCTGACACCAATATTGTTTCATGGCGTTACTATAGTGCTGTTCGATAAAAGTGACTCAGCTGATTTTTTTTACTAAAAATATTTTTTGTCTATTGTTTTAGGGTTTAAGATAATTTTTAATTTTACTAATATAAAAACCCCTTCCCGACCACCTAGGAAAAAATTTTATTCACCCTAAGGTATTCTATTGATAATTATGAATTTGGATATAAATGAGATTCAGGGAAAAAATGACTCAGATATCGCATTCTAATGATTAAACTGGTAAATTTAAAAAGCTTTTGACAAAATATTGAAAACTATTTTACAATACACTCAGAATAATATTCTAGAGAATACTAGAACAGCTTAAATTAAATTTAGAGTATTCCAGAATATTCCAGAAGGCCTCATACAGTATAAAAACAGCTTGAAATAGCCACTCAAGTCACTAACCATATGGAAGGGTACAAACACGCATCAGAACCACTTAAGGCATCTATTATTGCCCTCTCAAAAGCAGGCAAGTTTACGAGAGGAATTGCCGAAATTGCTATAACCTCGCAATCAACTGTCTCTCGAGTGCTTAGGGCATTTAGTGATGCCACTCCTGCTCCAAGGAAGGAAACAGGGGGACGAAAGAAAAAGATTGATGATAGAACTGGCAGGGTAATCAAGAGAGTATTTGCGAAGAATAGGACTATAACTAGCCAAGAAATTGCAGCCAGTCTAAGCGAAGAGCAAGGTGTTAGTCTTGCCTTTTCAACAGTCCATCAGAACAAGGTTACAAATCTTGTTAGAATAAGGCTACAAATCTTGTACACGAAGGTTTAAGCCGCTAATAAGCAAAGCCAACAAAGCCAAGAGACTTGAATAGGCTCACTATTACAAAAATTTCACCTTAGAAGACTAGAAGAATGTTCTCTTCCCCGATGAAACGAAAGTTGAGCTAAATTCAAAGGATAAGGTGAGTCACTTTTATCGAACAGCACTTTAGTTCTATCTGCGATTGCAAAGGCATGACGAAAGTGACAACAAGTATTCGTTGACATTACAAAAATGCCAAACGACTGTTCGTTGACAGCACAAAATTAGGAAACCCTATTATTCGCTCAAACTGATCTTTTCATTGTAAATGCACAAAATTTTAGTTACAACACGCACGCCACGGACGATCCTGGGTCAACACGCTGTCGTCAGTCAACTGGTTGTTGGTGGCTGGCCGTTTCGATAACACCGTGTTGCGCTCTTTGATCTCTGAGCAATGAAGATCGAATGTCGTCGGTAATTCGGAGCGCTGGTTCGAGTCACTGCAAAGCTGTATCATGAAAGAAATAAAAATGTTCTCGAAGATGAAATAAAAAACGAAAATTTTCTCGTGTTATTTTTAAATTGGTTTGTATAGTTCTCGGTAAAAAAAAATCAACCATTCTCTCTTTAAATTTATATTGTGACACTTTGTTCTTCTAAAACTTGGAACGAGGTTCAAAGTCGAGAATTCTGCCGGCAACAGTTCATGGGTTTTAGTAACAGCTCGTTACATCTCTCTCTAACTCTTTGCATGAATCGCCAACATGATTTGCTTATATTGCTTATATTTCGAACCAAGACTGGCGTGGGTTCGAATGAACTGGGGGGTTCGGTAATCCCCCAAATTTTGGATTAGCTGCAGGTATCGCCCCGCCTTTATAACTCATAGTTTCTCTTATTTATGCCTCGCACCGTTACTTCTAAATGGACGGAGGTAAGGTTTTCTCTTTTCTCCTCCTCTCTCGGTATTCTGAGACCATAACCACGGCGAGGTTTTGACTGTGTTTTTGACAATTCGAATTTTTAAACCAGGTTTGTGAAGGGGCAGTCTTGTTTTAATCATTGATTTTTCCATAACAAATATTATTTCTCAGCCTTTGGTCTGTTTTGTTATAGTGCACCCCTAACCAGTCATACCGCTTTCACAGCCATCAGGTTATCATTCAGACAACACTTACAAGTTGTTTCTCATTTCAATTTCCTTTTCACGTGACAGATTAAGTCTGGTCTCCAGAGCTGTTAATATTTCCACAATTATAATTCAAATGGTCCTTTGGCCTGGCCGACCATTCGTAACTTTCATTTTTTGTTTACGGCCATAAAACAAATATTATTTCCTAATTCTGTTTTTAATTCCCACCTTTAGCGAATAACCCGGAATATACCGTAGCGATTTCAGCTCACATTTTTACATTAATCCCTTTAATTCCACCAGTGTCACATAGTGTCACACAGTGATATCTACTAAGAATGATTAAACTATTCGTTTTCTAAAAAACTATTTTCTTCGAACTCTTTTTCTAAAAAATCTTTCAAAGTTTTACTTTCTGAGCTTTTTGAAATACATAAACTCACTGCCAATTTTCTAAGTATTTTTTCAGGTTAACGAATAATTTAAACTTTTGAGCATATAATTTTTCAAAGTTAGTCGAGTATATCATGATCAACTGATTCTTTGAATAAAGCCATCTCCATTATTTTTCACTTTTGAGGAAATAGCCGAATAAAATTGATTTATAAACATATCACTGCCAATTGGATAAAGGCGTTATTTCTTTAAGATAAAACTGATATCAGATGAAAATAACTAACAGGACTTTGATCAGTATTTTTGTCCAATGTTAAACTGTAATAAACACTGTTAGATAATTGAGTGGACTAAAAAATAGGCCTGGTCAATTTTCTACCAATTGTCTGGAGGACTTTCATTGAATAAACTTTAACGGGAGATAACTGACATCCTATTTAGACATGGCTTTGTGGAACGTTTAGAACAGTCTGCCCCAGTGAGCGAAATAAAGTGGTTCAGTTCGACATTCCAACCACCTGGTTAAGGCCGGGAGGTACAAGGGGAATTAAAACGTTGACATGATAAACATAGCGACAAAGTTGATGACAATAAAGTCCGAATAGTAAAAATAGTACAACGACCGAAATAATAAACCTCATCTGATGAAATACAGATAAAATACATTCTCATTTTAAATTACAGAAAATACATTCTTTTAAATTTGGCATCCGGGAGTGGCTTTACCCTCCCGGGACAATTTTTCAGCTATTAAATAGCTAACTTTTGTACATGTATCAGTTTTAACAACATATTTTTTGATACTGTGTTGTTGAGAACTAAACTGCTTTTTTAATTCATCTATTTTCATTTTTCTTCTTAATTTAATCATGACAATTTTATCATGACAAATAAACCAGATAATATTACTGCATGTTTCAATTACAAAATATTTTATTATCCATAGAATATTAAATTTTCTCTTTTCTTCTGTTATTTTCATTTACTTAGTATTAAAGATGCCATGACAAAATGCTGGGTTATTAAAAATAAAAATTTAATGCCAACTAAATAAATATGAATTTTGGAATGTGTTGAAAGTATTAAAATTATTACGTTAGCAAAAGAAATATGTAGACAGAGATCTATGTCTGTATTATATATCTGAAATTCGAAAGAAATACGGAATAAATTTAAATTAGCCCCTTCCAATTGATGTTAGGCCTAGCCACGAGTCAATAGAAATGCCTGACACATAAAAACGGGCTAAATAAGTCTTTTTCATCTGCCTGATTAAAGGTTCTTTATCACTAATGGCATAACTGGATACTGATAATACTTTTTCCGAATCACTCTGCATGGGTTCCAAGTCACTATGCGTTGACATTGTAAAAATGTTTACAAATAAAATAGTCATTATTCATCTAATCGTAAAATTTTTGAAACTGAAACAATCAAAATGACAGACCACACCCACAAGATTTTTTATTGGTTAGTTCAAGATTGTCAACAAATACGTCTTTACAACATCAAAATGTATCCTTTTATTTATTCACTGTCCATTAAAATAAAATTTGACACAAGGTTGGTTTAACGTGGGACGTTCAAGCAGGGGTCAGAGGACTGTACCACATAATCTAGAGGCAAAAATCCGTAAGCTAAATAATTTTTATTTAGCTCTGGCTCTTACCCTACGCACCAGCCGGTGTGTCTCGGCAGTTCCGAACCCACAAGGATCAGAAGTACTAACAACCATTATAATAAACAACATTATTGAGGTTGTTACAACAACGTTAAAGTAAAAACTCGAGTGATGTTCATAAAAGTCTCGTCAGATTGAGACTTTCATTTGGACGCCATGTATGGCACCAAAGTCGTTCAGAATTATCTAAACTGTCAGCTTTATACAACTGATTTCTTACATCAATGATTTCAAATGTTTTCCAGAGAATGAATCATGTAAGCCCTAACGAGCACCATCTTTCTTCCAATCTCTTAAACTGGTGCTATAAAATCACAAACAACAAAAACTAAATAGTCTGAGAACGTTCAACAACGACATGTGGCTTCAGTTAAAAACAACAAATGGCAAATTACAAGGATAGACAATATTGTTTTACAATTCTATAATATTATTCATTTCGATTTAACATGAAAATAAAATATAAAAAACAAATATTTACACCATTTATATATATATATATATATATATATATATATATATATATATATATATCCATGTTTGATATAATTACATCTTTTTAACAGATTGTATTTTAATTGTAGATTGTTTTGAATAAAGAAAAAACATAATATTTAGCTTGAAATTATAATCGGCAGTTGACACCAGGCTTTAGTTGAAAATAAAGAAAAAATATAGGCAATTTTAACAGTGTTATTCTCACTTATAGCGAATGAAAAATTTATAAATCAGAGCAAAAAATTCCATATGCAAATTTTTATATTTCGAATTTGATGTCAATTTTCATTATATTACAATCGTCTGTCTCTGAATATTCTCATTCTTTACATTGACACACAGATTAGATATTTTAGACGAATTGGCTTGCTAAATCGTGATGAGCATTTACACGCATTGGCTTCGCATATAATTCTCCTTTGCAATTAGGCATTATTTCCCTCCATCACAATTCCTTGAAATTATAATCGCTAAAATTTTATTGGGAAAGAGTTGTTGACAGATGAGTACCCAAGGCTTTGGAGGCATGAAAATAAAGAAAAAATATATATATATATGCAGAAAATCTTTACCTTTATATGTTTTTCTTGTTTTAAGCTCTGCAACAATGCGTTTATATACAGTGGGGTTGAATAAGTGATTGTACAGCATACAAATGCTTGTTATTCTCACTTATAGCGAATGAAAACCTCGATTAACAATTATATGTATTTTGGGGCATAGAATCAGAATCTACAATTTAAAATTCATCGATAAGTGGTAGATATGCAAATTTTTATATTTCGAATAGTGGAAAAAGTGTTCGTACAGTATCAATTTTTGCATTATAATACGGTAGATTTTGGTTGTACTTTAAAGTAGAAGATTCTAAATTGTTCTAGAATATTCTCAGTAACTCTTTTGCAACATTCAGTTCAAAATTGGATCATTCTGCAGTCACTGTTCACTGATAACGGTTCTAATAATGGCTAGACGTAAGGAAATGACTTCTACTCAAAAAGAGCTAATTATCACGCTATGGAACAATAGAAAAAGTTACAGAAACATCTCCAGTGACACGAACATACCTTTTTCAACTATTGGTTCATTTATTGCAAGATTTAAAAGACATAATACTGTTCAGAACAAAGGCAGACTCGGTGCTCCCAGGAAGATCTCTCCCAGATTACGAAGAAAGTTGATGCGACAGGTCCAAAATAACCCAATGGCCATCAGACAAGACCTTCAGAATGATCTGAGTTTGTCAGGAGTTAACGTAACTAAAATTCTTATTAGGAAAGAGTTCTTTGAACAGATGAGAGAATATCCCCAGAAATAAAGATAGGATGAAAAATTGGGTTGTTTGTTCGGTCGCAATTCCCTGAATCATGTATGGAAGAAAATATATACATATGCAAAAAAGCATACGCACCCAAAAGAACACCATACCAACTGTCAAATTTGGTGAGGTTAGTATCATGGTTTGGGGCTGCTTTTTCGAAGCGAGGTGTTGGCAAACTAGCAATTATAGACGGTAGAATGAATGCAAAAAAAATATCAACAAATCCTAAGTGAAACTTTTATCGCTTTCTGTGCTAAAAAAAAGAAAACAGTGTTGGATGCTGTTGATGGATAGAGAATCTTGGGCTTCCTCCTGATTGGATCTTCCAGAAAGGTCAATGATCTCAAGCATACTGCTTAGAGTACGAAGAATTGGCTTCGTTTTTTATCCTCCTAATAACAACGTTAACATCTTACAATGGCCCAGTCAGTCGCCGGATTTGAATCCAATAGAGAATTTATGGCGGTTTTTGAAAAAATAAGATCCGTGATAGAGGTTCAACATACATCAAAAAGAAAAAAACCTGAAGATAATTACTCAGGAAGAATGGAACAAAATACCTACTAAAGCATTGATGCGAATCGTTAATTAAAGACAACAGGAAGAGATTGGTTGCTGTTGAACTTTAAAAGGCTTTGCTACAAAATATTAAATGGAGAAAACTTGTTTTTGTTCTGCTGTACGATCATCCTTTAAACCCTTAAAAATTTAAATATTGATATATTTTCTTAACCATGGAATATTATTTAGTTTTATATGCATACATTTTTAGTATGCGATCTGATACAGTAGATATATTCCCGTTTTGTTAATTTAATATGTTACAAATAAAAATATGAAATATTTTCATGTGTACGATCATAGAGCACTTATTCAACCCCACTGTCAATTTGACAATATCTCCATTAATCAGCAAATCGTCATGGACATCTTCCATGTTTTGTTATATATATATATATATATATATATATATATATATATATATATATATATATATATATATATATATGTTACCCATTAATCCAATGGTCAAAGAGCCAAGAGAATCATAAATGAGGAGGGACGTTGGATAATTGCAGCAAGAGGTACAGGAATACGCCTATTCAAAACAATTTCGAGGTTGTACATAATAAGTTCATGGATAACTTCGTTGAAACATCGTTGATTAGAAAGCAAGTGGCATTGATGGGACACAAAAGGTCCCTCAACCACCATAATTATATTAAAAATTAATATGTGTTTTTATGCCTATCCATCGACGTGTTTTATAGTCTGGGAAGGACACTGAGTGCAATCCACACCCCTATTTTAGCATTATCTGGCGAAGTTGATCTATGCATATATCAGGTTTCACTTGAATGAAATTATTTTAACGAAATTATCGTTAAAGATTCTGTTATCGAACAGACTTTTTTAAAAAGACTCAGCTTTTTTTTTTTTAAATCTTGGACGGATATGATTAATATAGGTGTTTTGAATGAATGCCTATTTTAGCATTATCTGTCTCGCTAATGTAAAGATTTAATTGAAGTCAAATTTAGTTTTTTTCATGATAACTGTTGTGTCGTTGTGGATGGATTTATTTTTCATGTAACTGTTGTGTTTCAAATAAGAACGAACATGTAACTCGAACTTTTATTTACTATTGGTAAAAATAGATCTAAACATGTTCAGTGGATTACTGGTGGATTAAGAGTGTCCGAGGTGGAACATGAGGGAAAGTCTGACAGCCATCTTGAAAATCCTTTTCTTGCCTATTCTAGAGTTCTGATCTTAGTTTCCATCAAAAAGGGCGAGTTTATTCCCTTCATTATCATGTTCGTCCTAACAATAACTGTGTTTGATCTGTGAAATATGTCAAATTAAGTATTTCTAGAAACCCTAAAAACATACATATGTTTCAAAAAGGTCTCCTATATTTTCAAAAAATACTGGCGAATCTACTCATACTTTAGGCCATATTTTTATTTGCTACTATTTAATGGTATGAGCGTTATAATTAGCGGTAATTTAATGATCTGTTATGAAATTCCTCACAATATTCATATCATTTGAAAGGGCAAAGATTCAGTTTTCATATGGTATATATGCAAAAGTGTTTAGTACTCTACCCAAAATGCTTCTTAAAATGAATAAAGCAAAATAAAAAGTTCTAGTTTAATTTTGCGATATTTTTAATATTTTCCCATTCGTTCTTTCTTGATTTTTCCGTTCTCTTTCTCCCCCCGCCACCACGCTCTTTCTAATTCTTTCTCCCTCTCACTTTCCAATATATCCCCGGCCTCGATTTCTAATTCTTTCTCTCTTTCAAAATCTTACTCTTTCTCTATCTCTTTTCAATCCTTTCTAGTATCTGTCGCTTTCTCTCAGTTATGTATCATTTGACTGTCAATCTGCTTTTCCATTTTACTTACATGACTTTGAACAAATAAATCCGTAGGACTCTTTGCAATGTTTGCCGTATAATCGAAAATAATGTCCGAATTTAGCCACCCGTATGCATGTTTCATTATTTTTCAGCCTTACTCTTTATAATTTTTAGCTTCTCCCATCCTTTTCTCCGTCCCTCGCTCTCTTTCTCTATATTTTGTATCTTTTGATTGTCTTTCTGTTTTTCAATTTTACTTACTGGGCTTTGAACATATGAATCCGTATAACTCTTCAGGCTGCGTGCCGTATAATCGAAAAAGTCTCCAGGATTTAAAAAACTTCGCCCATGTTTCGTTGTCTTTCACCGGATATTTGGCACTCCACCAATCAACTGGACAACATTCTGTGCCATCTTCCCACTGGAATGCTGTGAATGTAAAGCAATAATGCCATTTTAATTACATTAAAATCAACATATAATTAAATTGGTATCATAGGTTTTATTAAATATTATTACAAATGTGTTGTTCCACATCAATCATGATTCGTTAAATTACGTTAAATGAGCCATAAAGCAAATTCTTTGAACTACGTACAGACCAAAATGTAATGCGAACGATGAGTAATCAAATTCGTCAACATTCATATAGACAAGATTTTCTTATCAATGGTTGATAATTAGTTGTGTAAGACAAGCCAATGAGGTAAAATAGAAAAGCTTAAACATGGCGGAGGAATAAACGTATTTTTTTACGCCTGTCGTTAGGTTAGCCTGATCCAGTGAACGATACATTATCTCCTGTTGTTTTAATGTCGAATATAAGCTTCACAAGACAAAACTTCCAATGAATCAATCACGTAGGGGCTAAGTCTCTGTTTGCTAAGAGAATGAAACACTACATTGCATCTAACAACTTTGTCTCTCGTGATTATTGGCGGCTCTGTAATAGGGAATTAAATAAGTATAAGGTTTCTATTCCTCCTCACTTCAATCAATTTGAGGTGTTAATATCCTCTGCTGATAAAACTGAAGGTTTTGCCCATAAATTCTCCTTAAACTCTACTCTTGATTCATCTGAAGTATCCCTGACTGTCTTCCCACTTAGCACTGAGACTCTGTTGAGTGATATGCATATAAATCCTTCTATGGTTACTAAAATCATCTATAACCTAGATTCCTACAAAGCATTTAGTCTCGATGTGATCCATTTAACAGTCATTAAGAAATGTGCTTGAATTCACTCCTATTCTCTCTAAACTGTATAATTGCCTCTCTACCTTCTGCTTTTTGCTTGCTGGAAATTATAATTTGTTGTTTCAGCTCATTTTTAAGAACTCTGATGAACCATCCAAACCTTCCAACTATCCGCCTATTAAATTTCTACTTCTTTTTGGGAAAATCCTAGAGGCCCTAAACAATGCCGAATTGTTTCATCATCTCTCGAAAAGAGCCTTTTTTTAGACAAGCAACATGACTTTCGTTTCTCTAGATAAACTGCTGATGTCCTGACGATAATTGTGGAAAGAGTCTATCATGCTCTAGATAAAAACAATGAAAACCGGACCGGACTTTGGACATCTGGAAAAATTTCAGGGTTTAGTATCAAATCTTCTTCAAGCTGAAAAACTATGGGTCTCAGGACACATTCCAGACATGAAATCTTGAAATGAAAGTTAACCTGAACGGTCACTCGTCTAGATCCTTTCGTAATAAACGCGGGTGTCAACCCCCCCCCCATCCAAGGCTCCATCCTTGGTCCTAATTTGTTTTTTAATTTTCATTAATGACCTTTCCGATGACATCAGCTCAACTTGATATCTAAACTGATGAGACAAACACTTACTTCTGCCTCGATAGTAAGGCTAATCAGTCCGACTAGGTCAAAATGGAAGCCGATGGCTAAAACGACATCAAGTTCGTTGTTAACTGTGGTAAAAGATGTCTAGTTAATGTTAACACCTCCAAAACTAAACATCTCCATTAATCTTCTGAGTGACCCTGCTCTGCCTCTGCATGATGATGCTAACCCAGGAAATCTGTCGCGTCTTCTCCAGCTAACGTTCTCAACTGACATGAACCAGAAAGACTATATTGAATCCATTGCTAGGTCAGCTGCTAAGAAAGTTGATTCAGTATTTGGTCCGAAACAATTTTTCTATCCAGAATCTATCATACATATCTATAAGTCTATCATTCGTCCATGAACTGAAAATTGCTGAACATATGGTCCTGTGCCCTGGCTATTTTCTCTTGAGAATCCAAAGAATCAGCAATATTATTGGTCCTGAACTGGCAGCTCGGTCTCAGTATCTTTTCCACCACCATAACGTTGCCTCCCTGTGTCTTTTCTAAAAAATACTTTCATGGTAATTGTTCGGATGTGTTCTTCGCTATGGTACCTAGACTTTATGAATTTAATGGCAGTACTAGAGTGGTGTTGAGATCTCATCAAATTAAAGTCTGGCTACATGTAGCTGTAAGTTCTATGCTAATAGTTTCTTTTCTTACACTTCTTGATTGTGGAACTGCCTTCTGGCTCCATGCTTCCAGCCAACTTTAATCTGCAAAAAATTAAATGCAATGTCAATCGCTATCTACTGTACTCTCGATTACTCTTTTCTATTACCGTTCATTATTAATGTGTCTGTTCTTAATTCTTCCACACCATGTAACCCCTTGTATCTTAGTGGCTTTCTTGCCTTGCATTGGGCGAAACCGATTATAAATAAATCCCCTACAAAATTTTTGGAAGTTCCGATGGGTAACCTCTGAAATATTATGTAATTTTAGTACATGATACCCACATAAGAGAAGAAAAAAACTAACATTTTGACTTCCTTAGTCTCTTAGTTCAGGAGTTTTATACTCTTGAAATTTTTGTTTCAATGTTTGCTGACTTTATAATAGAACTAATTGCCACTTCATAACTTTTTCATCCTAAGAAGATACCGATTGGATAAGTAATCATCCTCTTATCCAATAAAGGAAAAAATTTCTTCTGTTTTTATTTTATTATTATTCTATTTAGTTTCGTAATTATAGGCCAGGAATAATAGGAAAATTTCTATTTAGCGGTTTGGGGTGGGTAATTTGCCACCGATGTTAATAAAATCAAAAATAAATTATAATCATTTGAACTTTAGAATATTGGCTTAACAGAAATTATAATTACAATTGTTACTTAACAAATATTTGCTACGACACCTTGAATAAAAATAAATATATACATATTTTGACAGCTTCGCATGTAGAAGAATTTAGGATTGAAAATTTGTTAAATTATTAGACCCATCACTTACCTTTTATTTATAAAAATAGAATTCATAGAAAATGATAGACTTCGTAGAAAGATTTTGCTTAAAAATTCAAACAGAATTTTAATCCTTACAATATATGATAGTGTATTTAATATGCTCTTATTTTAGAATATTGGGTCTCACTTAGGGTTTTATTTGTCTGATTCATTTTGAAGTGTGAAGCAAAATTGAAAATGTCCTTCAAAACAACAAAAGATGTTATGTGGTTATATATGTGTTATATATATATATATATATATATATATATATATATATATATATATATATATTAAAAATAGCTGATACTCAATTTCATTTTTCATTATATTTTCACTCGTAACTTTATACCTGCTATTTACAAACTACATAGTTATTGTGTCTGCAGTCGCTGTGTATTCTCCTGTCGTTCTAGTAGGGACTTAACTATCGTTTTGTGGTTATTATATGTATTCGTTTGACAGTATAACGGAATGACTTAGCCAAAAGTTAGGTTGGTTCATTTTACGACAATTCAATATAGTATGTAGCACCCAATGAGGATCAAAGTCGCTACTCGCTAATAATGGTCAATCAGGTTATAATCTCTAGCCAATCTCCTACGTTGAGGTAATTTGACCAAAGGATCAGACAGACAACGAAAGTTAAATGTATATAAATTTACCAAATCTAAATTCTTGTACTTAAATACAACAACCTAGTTAGTAGGAATAGAACGGGAAAAGTGAACACGTGCTTTTCTTTTCCTTGAGGTCAAATTAAGCGCAAATAACAAAATAAGAATTTGCCACTGTGTCAAATTTTAAAAGAAAAACATTGATTACCCAATTAAAGACAAAAATAGGTACAAATACAAAATTTGCATAAAATTTTCCTTTTGTGTGCCTATTAAGGCAAGATACCAAATTTCTGATGTTTCCAAAAAAGAAAACCATCGAAAAAAAATGGAAAAAAGTTGGGAAATAGGAAAAGACAAAAGGATTCTAAGGCGAAAAGAGAAAACAATTCAAGAAGGCAGAAAAACAATGGCGCAAACACTTTTCTTGAAAAATAAGAAAAAGAAAACATTAACTTTTACTTGTTCCACAAGTATCTCTGAGACATATAGTATATTTTGAAACGTCCTTTTTAAATTCACAGTTCATGCTTGGGAAAATGTATTTGAATTCTTTTTCTTCTTTGTTGTCCAACCGCAGGAGAATTTTCATTTGAGCTTCAAAATCTTTTAGTCTCTCTGTAGCTGGCTTGTAACCTTTTGCCTTCTTGATAATCTCTTCTTGATGTCAAATGCCTTCTACTCTTTGATGTTAATTTGCTTGATCTCCTTGGTGTCAAAAATCTTCTTCTCTCATCCACTCCCCTGAGTCCTATTCATTCCGAAAAAAAAAACCGTCAGAAGCCCCTATTAAAAATTCGGACGTTTCTCATTGGAACGTATAGAAAAAAAACAACCTTAATGATTAAATATTTATTCAAGACTAACATTTTTAAAGCAGTAAAAATAAAAATAGACAAATGAATTCTAACGAAAACTTTTTTTACAATATCAATATTTCTCAAAATTACAAACGATACTTACTTCCATTTTTACGAGACACCCACACCCAATACGCCTCACTTGAATTGACAGTTTGTGTAAGAAAATCCCATTCGCTTTGGTTTGAAATTGAAGTCAAAACAGCGCCTCTTTGTTGACATGTTTGTATAGCCATCGAACGATTCATTTTTTCACTATTTATTTGTAAACATTTCGTTTCAAACCGAATCCATTGGTTGGAAGAAGAAACTGCAAGAAATGATGGGAAAATGGAAATCAAGTCAATGAGAAGAACATAGATGAAAGTAATAAAAATAATATTGGCCATTTTGAAAAATATCCTCTGATCTTTGAAATAATAAGTAATTTTATCCCAAACGTTTTTCTAAAATTCACCCTGTGAATTAAATTACAGAAAAGGATCAACAAAGTTCAAATTTTAAAACTTGATTGATCACGTCGAAATAGGACAATGTCAATCTACTGTGTTTTTCTCGGCCCTAAATAAGGCTGAAATATAATTATGAAATATAAACTGTTAAGTACATCTTCCCATGTCACGCATGTCCGTTTATATCCAGTTTGACGGCAGATCCAGATTTAGTGGCTCGAAACTCAGTTTTGGTTAACATCACTTTGTATTCATTTTTTTTTTTTTTTGATTGGCCAGAAATAATTTTATTTTCCGGTTTTCCTTTCTTTTGTATTTTCTTTTTTATATATATATATATCGGAAGTTATGCGTGGAGCGATCCTGATTTTTTGGTAGTTTCAGTCACAAATGAATAGACTCTCTGGTTCAGCAAATTTAGGCTGTTTTACAGTCCGGTTCGGTTTTTTCTTCTTCTTCCTTCTCTTTTTATTTGGGGGTTACATTCTCATTAGCTGAGAAAGAAGTATATAGAGTGAAGGAAAGAGAGAGAGAGAGAGAGAATGTGATAAGAGTTTTAAAGGAAAGTGCATATGCCTTATTTTAATTTGAATTGTTTTTTTTTTTTTGTTTATATATTTTATTTTTTATATTTTATTTGATTTTTATAGGAATTACAAAGGATGTTTTTATCAAAATTTGTAAATACTGAACTCTGTGCTTTTCAAAAACATTGCCAGATAGTTATAAGAAAATGAAATAGTCTCTTTAAAAAATACTCTGATCATTTGTGAATATCTATTTGATAATACCAGGTATATGGGCGAGTTTAAAATTTAGATTTTCGGGAATTGATCTCTCCTCTGATAGCGCTACCATGCAGGGGAAAACTGACAAAATTAATTTATGTCTCGAAAACTAAACTCATTGATTCCATTTTACAATCAAACCTGTTTAGTTCAAAATGAATTGATGATTTAAATTCTCAGGGATGCTCTTGTCCTTGAGCGATTAAAAAATATAAACAACCCAGATCTCAATGGACAAAAAAGAAGATCCATCGCTAAAGATGCTAAAATAAAATGAGTTGGAATTGTACCACTCTGTAAAAACTGGCTTTCCATGTCTCTATCTTTAAAAGATCCGGATCATTTTAAAAAATAATTTACTTTTGTTATAATGAGAATGAGCTGAAGTCGTTTCATTAGTCTCGATAGAGTTCAAAATTATTTGCATCCTTTTGGCAACAAATTCCAATCCAACGTAAAACACCTCTCCCACAGAAAAAACGTTCAAATTTCCCTACAATCTATCAGGTATTTCGACAGAAAATGCTCAGACGAACTACATTCTTTCGTTCCACCAAGTCTTACGTTTAAGTCCTAAAAGCCGAATACGCATATTTAATGAACCACCTTCATTCCCTTCGTATTTGGGAGATGTCTTTCCTTTTAATAATAAATTTTCTCTCATTACAATTTTAAAATTCAAGTCTCGGATTAATTGTTATTTTGCCCACATGTTGAACGCCATCATAAACTTTTTTAAAAAATCAAATATTCAAATATCCTCAACAGATCATTTAAGTAATAGTTTATTTTCATTATTTTTCTCAGTACAAATTCTGTCTTTTTTAAGATGGCTATTTTATACACTTTCTGTGTCACGCTCTTTACTTGTTCATCTGAAAAGGAATTCCCTGTCTCTCAAATCTCTTTCATTGTGTGTCCCTCCCTCTTTGTTTTCTCTTTCGGACGCCAAACACAGTTGAGATCCTTAATAACAAATTGTAGATTTTTTCAAAAAGTTCACTTGCAGTTCAGGTTCAAATTACAATTAAAGATGTTGTCAGGTACCATTAATTATGGAAAAATCCCTCACTAGAAACAATTACACTTCTCGAAGATTCCCCCTCATAATTTCTCCCTGCATAAGTTCTCAATCTGTCTATCTACGTCCAACATTTCTTACACACACACACAAATAAACACAGACTCTCTTTAATCTCTATCTCTCTCTCTCATCTATCTCTCTATTGTGTTTTTCGGATTAAACACAGATTATATTTTATATATCTTCTTTAATTTAAAAAATTCAATAACGTTTAAAATGACATATATTTTTTATAAATGAATAAAAAATTAAACTAATTTAAATACAAGACAAACTGGTTTAATTTATAAATGACATCGGAAATATCAAAGATTAAATATGAACTTTATCTTTAATAAATGAAGTGAGTTCAATTATCAATTTCAAACTGAATTATTGCCAGATTAAAAGTTTAAATTTGTGGTTGCATATGGGAGAGAATTAGGGAAAAAATGCAATTATATGAATGTATAGGAGTTAAGGATGTTTTGTATCTTATTAAAAAGTGGTGATCGCTTGAAAAATGGTGTAGGAAATATGCTGGTTTTTTCTATGTACAAGGATGGGGTAGCTTTTTAAGATCACCAGGACTCAGGCAAGTTTAGTATTTCGTCTTTGGAATTTTGATGACCACTGCATTGGAGAACAGACAAAATTAATTTATTTTTAATTGATTATTTTACAGCAAACCTGTTTAATCAAAAGGAATTCATGCCTTGGTAAAAATATAAACAATAAAATACAAATAGAATTCCTGAAATTTGAAAAATTAAATGAGTGTGGAGTAAAGATGTAAAAAAGACTTTTTCAAAACTTTCATAAAAGGTAAACAAAAAAAAAATAATTTATTTTTTGGCTTTGAATACATTCTGAACGTTTCATTAAAATCTGATAATTATTTGATTTTTGCAAAAATTTCCAAATCAATGTTTTTCACACAAAAGTTGTTCAAATTTCCCATCACAATATTCATGTTTTCCGTTTAAGTCAAAAAAAACAGTATTTAACTAAACTTTTAAAGTCTTTAAAAAGTACTAAATATTTTTTAGATCAAAAAATCTTTTACTCTTTCCTTTTAATAGAAATAAATATCGGTTTTTCACAAAAAATTTTATTTTCATTGTACTTTTAGGCATTTTTCCATCATGTATATACTTTTTTAACGAATCTTTGGAGGAACTCAAATATCTGCAATTTTCGATTTGAGTAATAGTTTATTTTCATTATTTTTATAATTTCCAATCTTTTTTGGGCAACCTATTTTATAATTTTTTTTCTTTACTTGTTCATCATGAAATTAGGAATTTTATGTCAAACAAATGTTTCATTAAATATTATCTGGCGTTTTTTTTTTATTAATTTATTTTATGCCTTAATATTTTTTTTTTTTATATTTACTCTTAGGTCGTTTTACAATTAATGACTGTCACGCAATGGAAATTAATTATGAAAAAGAAATGAAAAATGAATTCTGATCTCACATCTCGTATTCTTGTTGCATAAGTTATGAAGGCAATTTTGTCAACATTTGAATTCAACAAATAAACTCAGACATGTTTAATCGTGCATTGTATTAATTATTAAATATGTTATAAATTAAATCTTCTTTAATATAAAAATCCAATAACATTTAAAATGCATTTTAAAAATGAAAAATCTTTCTTAAAGCTTTTATTTATTTTGACATCAAATCTAAAAGATTAAATTTGATATTTCCAATAAGCAAAATCATCATCTTGCGGCATCAGCCGAGATTGAACTCACCAATACTTTGGTGTAGTTCATTATCTTGTCAAGTAGCTTAATTCTTGATGCTTCGCTAGGGCGATCAAGGGTGTTTTTTATCTTGTCACCATCACTAAATGGATTGCCAACCAAGCCTCAGAGAGACTCCATTCACCCTCATCTAAGAGCAGGTTTGAATTCAAAGTTTTCCTTCTCCTAGACCAGTTGCCATCCAAGGCTATAGAATCCAGTACGAACTCTGAAATCTCTTCTGAACTTTTACCAACTTCTACACTATACAATTCCAAACATGCAACAACTCATTCTTCTACAGTTTGCGGATCTTCTGATTTGTGAGCTTAGGTACAAATATTACCAAAGTCTAAAAAAACAACTCTGTCTAACCTTTTTCCGTTCACATGCATGTACATCAAATACTTAATAAATTCAATTGTTATGTTTATTTCAAACATTCTGTTTTGTATTTTTATACTATATTGCTATTTACGTCAAATATAAATTGCATTGCGTCCACGCATTAATAATCCCAATTTTCTAGCCAAAGTTAAAATATGTAGTACACACCCTTACAATATTGGTAAAATGTTGTCCAACTTACTTTCATTTTAAATAAATAAAAAAGTATTTGAAATTAAGGAGGTGGCTGTTTTATTGAGTTTTGACATATTTATCGATAACCTGAATATTCAGGAGATTTACGTAAGGGTAAAATCCGTTAAAAAAAAACGAATTGTAAAAAATAAAACATGAAAAAAAAGTTCGTGTTCTGTGTGCGATCTGCCGAAGAAAAAATTACAAAAAGTAATTAGCAAAAAATCTTCTTAAACGAGAATCTATGCTAATGTTTTCTCCCTGAATGGCGTGACCAATCAGAAAAATCTATCGATGAATCAAAGCCGTTGTTTTTTTTATAAAAGGAAATTTTCTGAGCTGCGGAAAAAACGCATTTTTGCTCGTAAGAAGGTTGGCCGTGTAAAAACCATTTTGTCGTTTCTACTTTGTTGGACTGTTACGACGGATCGTTTGAACTGCGATTTGGCTACAAGTGTTCGGTTAGAATCAGACTGTTACTTTTTATTTTTGCAAAGATTTCTTCTTTTTCTTTTACAACACGAATTCCAAATTATTTTTAAGATTTTTTAGTTCCGGTTTAAAAAAATTGAAATATTTTAAGCATTCTAATTTTTTATTGAATTTTAG
Organism: Acanthosepion pharaonis; assembly: GCA_903632075.3. Lineage (NCBI taxonomy): Eukaryota > Metazoa > Mollusca > Cephalopoda > Sepiida > Sepiidae > Acanthosepion > Acanthosepion pharaonis. The sequence continues at coordinate 18,736 of CAHIKZ030003726.1, forward strand.
GCAATTTATAGTTAAAAAGAAGGAAAATGTTTGTTGTCAATAAATTTTAAATTTAATATAAAAAATCTTATTTTCTGATAATGTCGTGTATAAAAACATTTAAAATTTTAGACAAAAAAAAAATTAAAATTTTTTTTAAAAAGGATTTGAATTGTAGTCTTTTTCATTCATCATTTTTATATATAGTTTTTGCTTGGAGCAATATACTTAAATTCTATAAATCAATACAGAATTTTAAAACTATTTAAAAGTTTATAAATTATTTAGTGTTAACAAAAAAATATATGGAGGTTATTTTGTTTTTAAGGCATTCAATTAACATTTGACTTTTTAATCTTTAAATATTTCGGAATAGTTTTTCTCTCCTGAGGGTCACATCGCAAAGCCTGCGTAAAATATGAAGCTAAATAAAATGTGCATTTCTTTTCGGTATTTAACTGTTCGGCATTTTGTCTTCACAAGGAATAAAACGAGAAAGAATGAAATGAAATTAATGTAAACTTTGAAGTTGTCTTTGAAAAAAGAAGAAATCCACTAAAAAGCAAATACGGTACAACAGAATTTTATATAAATTTTGGGAAAACCGCTAGGATGGCAGTTCTCAAAGAGAAAGCAACTTTTTCGAAGAAGACTGTGGAAACTAGGTGTAATTTGAAATTCATCTTTTTCCAGAGAAATATGTCCAGAATTATGGGTGGGGGTTAAATTGCGCGTCTGCGTGTTGTAATTACTACAATTAAACACACACTTCCCAGTTGTGATGAAATAGTAAATTAATCATACAACAGTATTCTTTGGATTTTTTTTCTTTTTGAAATAGCGATGCTTAATAATTCTGAAATTCAAAAACATTTTCAAGAGGTTGATGCCGATAGAAAACAAAGAATATATTCACTTACCAATTTCGATGAAAAAGAAAAGGAAAACACAACGCATTTTCAATCTTATAGACGAATGGATGAAATGACATCCAATATTTCTCAAATAGATAAACAGGAAAGACTGAGTGAGTGAGTCAGTGAATGAGTGAGTGAGTGAGTGAGTGAGTGAGTGAGAATATAAGCTGAGGAATTACTAAAGGCAACGTCGACAAAACACGTGACATCCAGTATCATCTATTATCGATGTTAGGTGACGATGCATATAGTTTAATTACTCAAATCTTTTTTCTATGCACGATGCCTCTTCAGTAATCATGGCTATCCACAATTTCACATCCGTTGTAGCTGTTAGTAAACTTTCTTCTTTTTTTTCTATCTCTCCTAATGCCTATTTTCTCACCCATTTTACACAAACTCATTAGGCATGTTATGAGTTACTTCCCTTTGTCCACCTTGAATTTAATATTTTTCTAAATATCTAAATAATTTCAGCTTATTTTATTCTAAGTAAAACAATCTATTTTTGTGTTCATTTCCCCTAAAACTTCCTCATTGATCACATGTTCAGTTCATGGTATTATCTACTTCCTTTGTAGAGCCACATTTCTGTTATCTCATCTGAGATTGACCTTCATTCATTGCCATATAGAAAGACCGAAGATTTTATAACAGTTCAATAATCATTTCTTTTTTCTAACAAGATTTTCCAGTTTCTTAATAGTTTGCTTAGCTTTTGGAAGGGGCCTTTCGCTATTTCAATGCGTGTTCGGATTTCGGTATCACAGCTTTCTTTAGTTGAAACACTTTTTAGATATTTAATTTTTGGACTTGCTTGATTTTGGCGTCACCTATTCGTTGTTCGCATCTTGGGCTGTTCCATTTTCTCACAATTATCCATTCTGTCTTTTTGCTTGTTGAATCCTTTCTTCTTGCATTCCTTTATTACCATCTGTATTTTCTATTCTGTGTATTCTATTATCACTGTGTCATCTGCATATCTTGTTAAAATTGTTAAAATTATGGCCGTCAATAATGAATGCTGCTATGATTTCTAATTCTCTCAAGATCGCTGAACTGTAATAGTTGAATAAGTCCAGTGAGAAGACACATCACTGTCTTACGCACTTTTCTAGTTTTGCGTATTTATTAAATTCAATTTTCTATCCGCACGCAGGCTGGTTTTCTCACGGTAAAGAGATTCTGGATTATTCTCTATAAAATTACAAAAAACTAACTTTGAATTTTCGCTTCCTAATCCTTTGTCAAACTTTTACGACGTTCCGCTTTTTTTATTTTAAATCAAACAAAAAGTTTGGTTTACAGTCGAAAAGTATTAACAGTTTTTTATTTATTTATAACGACGATGATGTCGGTAAAATCGCAGAGAAATTCGTGCGAGTTCTATCCCCCTTTTATCATGCTTGTTCAAAAAACAGAACGTGTCGTCTATTATTAATGATTGATATTAATCAATATTAGAATTTCATAAATATTTACTTTGATAAACAAATCTTTTAAACGGAAACGAAAAATATTCGGCATGAAGTGAGAAAAGAGTTATTTATGATTTTCATTATTCCAATTCATTATCGAGTTTGTATATATATATATATATATATATATATATATATATATATATATATATATATATATTCAAGTTGGGGATGAAATGTCGTCTAGACGACCCGCTTCCACAAACCTGTCCAAATGTCACGGTCTTTTTCTTCTGGGGACAAAGGGAAGATTTTTGGTCGGACCGAATATATTACAACATTCCATCGTGCGAGGACACACACACCGTAAAATACGCCAAAATGGAAGAATTGACCATTTCTGAAAAACCTAACGAATCAAAATATATTATTCTACCTAACATCTTTGTCACAAATACAATTGAAAAACATTTATCTAAGCTTAACATCAATTTTGTTACAATTATTTCAAAGACTCTAAAACATACTTATTATAAAACCCAGGATATGTGTGTGTGTGTGTGTGTGTGTGTGTGTGTGTGTGTGTGTGTGTGTGTGTGTGTGTGCCTGTTCGTTTATATATTGGATCGGATTTCCTACATTTTTCAACCGATTTCAACAAAACTTCACAAGACTATGTAAAATTACCTTGCGTTGGTTCTGACAGCGCCAAAAATTAGAAAAACACAATTGTTTTTGCACGAAATCAATTTGAAAACAAGATTATGAGGCATCGCTATCGCGGGAATGAAAGGGGGATAACTCATATCGCGTTATACTTATTATAAAACCCAGGTTGTTTGTGTGTGTGTGTTCGTTTATATATGGGATCGGATTTCCTACATTTTTCAACCGATTCCAACAAAACTTCACTTTTTTTTTGGCAGGTAGTGTTTCTTATTGTCTTGCACACTTTTTCTTTATTTTTACATTCATAATGCTTTAAAAATTCCATTTACAAGACAATTGTTTATAATAAAATTCTATTCAATCGGTAGCCTCATAACAATTGAAAACAATGTTTTTGTTTGAGTTTGGGTTTGACCAATTCGTAAAAAAAAAAAAAAAAAAAAAAAACTAATTAAGACATGAGTGTCCGTCAACCTTAAACAATAATCTTTGTCAATTTTATTTTTCAGTCTTTATGATGGTCGATACTTGATCTATCTCTTACTGTTACATCCCCGGGCAACGCCGGGCTCTACTGCTAGTTGTAAATAATACTGAATTCTCAGATTTTCATATCCTCAATCTAATTTATTGAGTACTAAGTTCGTTTTTATAAATTAATTCTTACTTTTAAAGTATTTTCATAATCCAGTTTGCACGTTTTATCTTTACAAAAATATACAAGCGAGGTACATAAACAAAGCGTAATTGTAGCAATAATAATTGCTAAATCAGTTATATTTGAAGAAAACGAAACTTTTTCTGTTGAACTTTGTTTGCGATTAACTTTGTAACTTTAAAAGAAAACAAAGATTATTTTCCTAATCAGTAATAAATTATTGAAATTTGTAGAACTGTGAATATTATTTCCTTTCTTCGGTTTTAACATAATTTATACACAATTTATAGATAGATATGTCAAATTTTATATTAGGTCCATTGAAAATCTTTGAAATTTCCTTTTTATCATGATCGAATGACTTTAGGCTGTAGCGGCTACCCCCGAGCGGCCCGTATCACACAAGGGTGAATGAGGTCACAAGCGGCCCGCTAACATTTTCTGAAGACGTTAAATTTGACGGTGAAACAACATGGACGACAGAACGAGGATATATGCTAATTTATTCTAGAAAAAAAATAAGGAGGTCGGAACGGTGGAGGTGCAGAAGTTCTAGTGCAGGCATTGATGGTCGAGGTTGGTGTTGCTAGTTGCCAGGATCATCGCTGTTGATTGTTGAAGTTGATTGTTGCCGGGATGATCGCTGTTGGTTGTTGCAGTTGGTTGTTAGCAGGATCATCGCTGTTGATTGTTGCCGGGATGATCGCTGTTGGTTGTTGAAGTTGATCGTTGCCGGGATGCCAACTTGACGTTGAGAAGGAAAGAAGAGCTGGCGTTGTTCGGGCATGTCACAGGTCCAGTGCAGGCGTTGCGTGTTTGCCGGTCGAGTCCGACATTAGTAACCTCCCGTATTAATTACTAACATAGTGTACGGGAAAGGCTAAAGACGACGTGCGGCAGCCAGTAGGGAGGGAATGCCGATAGTCAAACAGGAGCCAGGAATAGTAGGCGAAGGAGAGAGAGAAGAAAAGTTTCCAACTATCGTCAAGTTGGCAGACAAAAAAATGGGAGCGTAACTTAAAGCGCAGCCCGTTGATCGACGTTCCTGGCCGCGAAGGCCAGGGGCCTGCGTAACCGACCGTTTCAGTCGCCCCTCCAGGATTTAGTGAGAAGCAGCTGTCTTGTGGTAAGGGAGATCAGCAAGTGAAATTGCTAACAATAAAGGCTCTATAATAAAATACGTCAAGATTAGATAAAGGGAACTATGGCCTAAAAATGTCTAGCAGTATATTACAACTAGGTTTGTAATATAACTTAACTAAAAAGGGAACTTGCTAGTCTCTTCCACAGATTAACAGTGTTTAGGGAGCATGAACGAGAGGTCAAGGTCGAAATGACCTGTTCTCTTAATTTAAGGAGCGAAAGGAGGAGGTAACTCCGACAAGGCAATGTAAGATACATGAATCACGCTGTTCTCTCTAATCATTTCTGAGAATTTAAAAACGATAGTAATAAACCCATTATCACGTTGGATATTGTAGATAAAACTAAATATTACAATAGGAAAGACGATAGATGTAATTTATGCCTTATAGAAAAATTAAAATACTTAATCCTAAATTGTTAAGCTAGAGAAATGAATTGATGGTCATATGTAAGCGTAAAAATAAATACCTCTTGAAATACATTGATTTAAATTCATTTCTATCGTAGATAATAGATAATCTTTTCTCTTTTAATTTTCATCTATTTACTTACATGCCAAGCACATATAATTTTTTTTATAATTTTTGGTCCGTTTAGTTTAATACAAAATTTAAAACAAAATATTAATCCGCGTTTATTTTAAATAAACAATATAAACCCCCTCTATACAATTTATTTTTTTAAACCAGTAATCCCCGTATAATATATGGACTGAGCCAGTATTGAATTAACCAGATATTTTCTTATTAAAATTTAAATTAAGTAACGGTCAGTCTCTACCCAGCACCTGAAGATTGCACTGTGCATGATACTCCGAGTCACGATACCGGTGAGGAAATGTATATAAAGTGCTGTGCATAATTATAAGGTCAGATGAATTTTATCGTTAAACTTTAGCAATTGAGATTTTTTTTAAATATTTTGTATATTATTATATATAGTATTAATAAACTGAAAGTTTCAAATAATTACTATGATTAGAAAATCAGTTATTGTAAAATTATTCAAAAACTCGAAAAACGATTGGTCCATAATTATAAGGCCATTTTTTTCTAAAAAAACAAACACTGCAAGTTAAAATAATTTAAATCAACAATCGCTTAAAATTTTATAAATACTACCAGTTTACCCCAAACGTCATGCACTCAGCAACACATTCAACAATAGACGATTCTAGTTAATACGCTGACCTATCGACACCAAACAAAGAACAATAGTAACATCTCGTTAACTTCGTTGTTATTCATTCTACCAAGGAACTTTTTTTTAACTTTAACACCTAATTCCTCACTTTCTTCATTAATATTTTTCTTTCACTTGCTCGATTTTCATTAGAAGCACAAAAGAATATTTTCAGCAAGACTGTCGGAGTTAGCTCCTCCTTAATTCCCAAATTGTCACTAAGGGTCATTCTCCCTATACTATAATTACTGGGCGACTTCTCGCCTCGTTCTCCTTTTCATTTCTTCATTTCAGCGACTACAATGTAAGCTCTCTTAGAAGATTCGCGTCTTCCCATTTTTGTGAGACGCCATGAACAGTATACACACATACACGTACGTACGAACATTCACCTAAGAACAGACACCAATGTTTACACACACACAAATGTTATTGTCCATTGTAAAATTGTTTTGTTTAATACATATATTTGTTATATATATATATATATATATATATATATATATATATATATATATCAGTTTGTCTTCTTTACATCTTCAGTTGGACTTAACTTGAGTCCGGAAATTTTCTTTTAGTTGGACCTTTTAATATTCAACCAGGAGTTACACACATGTTTCTAATACAACAATACGCAAACACAACCGGTCCTCAACAAATTGGTTACCTTCCGACGTGATTTAATTTTCAACTGCTGCTAACAGACACAAGACGGTATATATGTACAGACACAAATTTTTACACAGACTTTCCAAACGAGAACCAGTCAGAAAAAACATTGAAAAAATTATTTTCCTATCCTAACACGCATGCCGTTCTTCTATTAACCGACAGACTTTTATACAGCAACAAAATTTGTGATTAGACCTGATGAAAGTGCAAAATCACAATTTTAATTCGCTAAAACTTATCTGTACAGAACACAATTTCTCCGGCGCGACAAATAGAATTTTTTCTACAACACGTGGAAATCACAGAAGCTCGAGTCAGCACTAAACTACAATTATTACTACTATGACACGAGCCTTACGACACTCCTTCTCCCTCTTGTCTATTTACTTGGCCCTTTCTTTCCTCGGCGACGTTTGACCCAATTTCACCCGGCTTACCAAACTGAAAACGCAACGCCATTTTCAACTAATTAACTCTCTCTTCTTCTGGACTGAAATAGATAAAGTGTGACACCACATGTCAAAAGGCGACTCACTGTCCTTTATATTCATTCTGCAACGAAGCAAATCGAACAAACTAAAAATTTGCAAGTACGATATTCAATCGACATTAATAGCAAATTCTCTCAAACATGCATTCGACACTCGGTAGGAATTCTACATCAGCTCAACTTTGCCACAACGCTGTTTCTATTAAATTTCGTGCGCCAACTTTATCCACGCATAGCAAACAAATGAGCTTTTTTTCAAACAAAACTACGATAGGGAAACAGTACGACGGGACGACAAAGCCAATTTAATGTGGAGCATTGGAAAAAGACAAATTTTAATAGCAAACGCTGAACACTACCGACGTTTCTTCCAGGACGTGCTCCGAATCGAGAGAAAAATATGCAGCAGCCTGAAGACAGCACAAATACATTTCGTCGAATCACGCATCTCAATCACACTTCCGACACCTTTTCTTTTCAGTTCACAAAGACAATATTAAAAACTTTCATGATCTTTTTACATATTAAAAGTTTTCGTTCCTACAACTTTCAACCTGAGGAGGGGGTATTGTAGGATTTAGCTCCTCCTTAATTCCCAAATTGTCACTAGGGATCACTCTCTCTATACTATAAATACTGGGTGACTTCTCGCCTCGTTCTCCTTTTCATTTCTTCATTTCAGCGACTACAATGTAAGCTCTCTTAGAAGATTCGCGTCTTCCCATTTTTGGGAGACGCCATGAAGAGTATACACACATACACGTACGTACGAACATTCACCAAAAACAGACACCAATGTTTACACACACACAAATGTTATTGTCCATTGTAAAATTGTTTTGTTTAATACATAAATTTGTTTAAATATATATATATATATATATATATATATATATATATATATATATATATATCAGTTTGTCTTCTTTACATCTTCAGTTGGACTTAACTTGAGTCCGGAAATTTTCTTAATAGTTGGACCTTTTAATATTCGACCAGGTGATACACACGTGTTTCTAATACAACAACACACAAACACACACGATCCTCTACAAGACTCTACACTCTTATTCTTTTCACATAAATTATTTTTGTTGGGTGCATCAACAGAAATAAATTATTCATTTATGATATACAGAGAAAAACACCGTAATCGTGGCATTAATGCCAGCACTTTAAACTGTTAAACATTTCAGAAAGAGGTTACGCTTTGAAACGAATGCTTGAGTTGAAAAGCAATAATAGACATACAGATCAATATATAAAGATAATAAAATGTACAAAGCTTTTTAGACGTTTTTTAAGGAACTAGCGTACGTTTTAGTTTATTAAACAGGTTGTTAATTTTTTTTCTTTAAAACGGAAAATAACTGGGTTACAAAAAAATAATTCACTAAGAATGTACTAAACGATCCTAAAGCAAGGAAAAAAAGAAAGAAAGGAAAAAGGAAGAAAGGAAAGAAAATAACAAAAGGGATAATAACAAAAGAAAGGAAAAGACATGATATCAAAACAGGCCGCTGGGTGTGGACCAGATGTCGGTCAGAGCCTCTGACTGACCTTAATTTTTGTTGAAAGAATAGAATTGAGATATCGGTCGCGAGCGCTGACCGACATTTTCGTAGAAGAATTCTTATCAAAATAACGAAAGGTAACTTTTAAATTAGAATAATAGAAATGAATTTTACTTTAGTCAGAGAGAAAGTGTCTTTGGGTTGGGGAAGTGACTGGTGAAAACGATATACGGAATTGACCTGTTAAGAATTGGACACCCACGTTAAGAAAGTAGAGATATTTCGACCTAGATAATTAAGATTCTCGGCTATCAGGAAAAACAAAGAGGTAAAAAGAAGAGCAATTGTTTTTGGACCACGGAGGGCGCCAGGAAGGCGGAAAAGATCCTTTCTAAAAGTCAAGACTAATTAGCAGCGGGCTGTTTGACAAAGTCCAGGTGAGAGAGGGCAAGGATTGTCATTTTGCGTACGTGCAAAAAGGTGCGAAATCGGATTTTTTTTTTTTTAAAACCAGCACGATGTAACCACACCCGCCAACAAAAGGGAGAGGGTGTTCGGTCAATAACAATTGGTCGAATACAATCACGTGACCGCGGAAGAAGAAGGAAAGAAAACCTCGATCAATAACTGTTGGACGAGGCGGTCACGTGGGCTGCGGAAAAGAAGAGAAAGAAAGGTTCGATCGGGAACGATTGGTTGAGAGCGATCACCTGACATGAGAGAGACTAAGAGAAATAGATATGCGCCGCCCCCCAAGAGCACTGTGAGAAAGTAGGGGTGAAAACAATAACGATAATGGAAAGTCAAAATTAATACGGCTTTTGAAATTATCGAGAAACCCCTGACGCCGACCGACCCACCCCGGTTTGTTGCGGCGTCAATATAAGCAGGACCCCAGTCGGCAGAAATCAGTTGGAGCTGAAGTTGAGTTGAAGTTGGAGTTAGGTTGGGCGTGAGTTGCAGTTCACCCTCGGACGACAGAAGAATCCTCGAAACAAGAAATCCTTCCAGCCCAAGTTGAAGACAAGAAATCTTCCACCGAATTGAAGCAAGAAATCTTCCACTGAATCGAAGCAATCGAAATCTTCCACCGAATTGAAGACAAGAAATCTTCCACTGAATTGAAACAAGAAATCTTCCACTGAATCGAAGCAAGAAATCTTCCACTGGGTTGAAACAAGAAATCTACCAGTCTAAACAAACGAAGAAGAAGAAATACAGTTCACGTCGAAGAGAAGAACCAACTGCGAACGACCGATAGAAATTAGCCCAATGTCGAACTGAACCACACGCCGACATACATACATGATTCTAGAAAGTAGGTAGTTCGACATTTTTTTTTTTTTGCTATTTTTGTGATAGAAGCTTGGTGCCATAGTTCACAGAACGGGTCGGGAATTGAGAACAATTTTGTTTTTATGTAACGGACTTTAAGATATAAAAGGTTGTTACCCTTTTTATCAGCAATTTTGTTTGGTGTCGTGAGTTTTTATTTTATTTGTGTTTTGCCACCCCCGTCGGACTCAACTTGTATCGGCCCCGATCCCTGCTGGTCCCGTCTGTCTAAGATCTAAACACAGCGTGGGTAGACAGACCGGAGATCGGTATAGTTGCTTTAGTGACCAGGTATTGGAAGCGAGTCGGGAAAGGCGAGGCTGGTGATCATCTGACCAAAGGGTTGGAGCGGCACGCTTGGACCCAGGAGGAGCGACCAGGAGGAGCGACGTCACCGTTGGCGCCGTAACCAAAGGATCCGACACTGGGCCAGGTGTGTAACCGTCACAAGTGGTGCCGTGACCAGGATCAACCCTGAGACAACCACGTCACATATGGTGCCGTGGTGACCGAGGGATTTCAGCCCTGAGAAGACCACGATCGACCGCCGTTGCTGAAGGTTCAAGCAGAAATCAGAACGACCCGGGACCAAAGGAAAAGAAGGAACAGAGTCGTCTGTAAGGTAGGACACCTTGTTTATTTCCCTACCTCGATTGTTGCTCTCTGTAGACATGTCAGATTATGAGTCGGATAGAGCAGTGGGGGGGTGAAGAAGAAGTAGGGCGGGGGTTGTCAGTAGATTTAAGGGGGCTGTTGGGTGGACCGAGGGTCCCAGTGTTTGATGGTAGTGGGAAGGAGTTCAGGAACTGGCTGACAATCCTCGAAAAGAGCCGAACCATCTACGAGCTCTCGGACCAGGAAACCCTGTACCTGGCATACGATGCCACAAAGGGAAAAGCGTCGGAGTTCGTAAGGGGACTCTTGGAAAATCATCCCCGCTTGGCCTGGGAAGAAGTAAAAAACTGCTGACCAAAGAGTTCGCCGACGAGGGTACGGCCATAGAGGCCATGAGGGCCCTTTTAAAACTAACACAGCTTCGGGAGGAGACCCCGGGAGAATTGGGGGCCCGAGCGGGAAGGCTATCGTCATTAGCATTCCCCGAGGTGGTCAGGGACAACGCAGTCATGCAGGCCCAACTGGCGGACCTGTATGTGGAAGCTCTGAGTGATGAGCGTGTTCGGCACGACGTCCTGAAAGAGGGACCGCTCAGACTGTCGGCAGCGATAGAGCTGGCCAGAGAGAGCCAGGGGGTATGGGATAAGGTGAAGAGGTGGGAAGAAGCAGACACCAAGTCAGGAGGCTGGAAGAAGGGGGGTAGGCGGAAGAACCCCCGTATGGAATCAGAGGGTTAAGGAAGAGGTGGATCGGGCAGAATTATGGGAGGAGGACCCCAATAGAAGGGCATGGTCGACCAGGCATGGCTTTTTTATAAGCCCACGCCGGGTCGATATGGGCTGGTCTGCTGGACCTGTGGGTACGAGGACCACAGGGCGGCGGAATGTCCGACGAAGTGGGGATTGCCCCCAGACTTCAATCAGGACAGATGCACCAGGTGTGGTAAGAAAGGACACCTGGCCAAGTGGTGCGGGCTGAAGAAGGGTGCCCCACCGGTGTTGACAAGGAAGGCTGAGCCCAAGAGACCGGACCAGGGAAAAGCCAGCGGGCCACCCCAGAATTAAGAGGGAGGGTGGCCCAGTTAAAAAGGAGAGAAATAAAGGCTTGGACCAGTGGGTGGGCGAACCGCTTGGATAGGGGACGGGTTACCCCGAGGATAGACACAAGGCCAACCCAGTTAAAAAGAGAAAGAGCAAGATGTTGGACATGTGGTCGGATGGGCCACTTTGCGGCAAGCTGTCCGACAAGAAGGTGCTGGCTTTGCAGGAGGCCAGGACACCTGAGAAGAAACTGTATTCTTAGAAACGGCCACGAGAGACCGAGAGAGGTCCGGCCGGGGTCACCCAGGTGCAGGGGGGCGCAGAACTCCACCTCATAAAAAAAGAAATGAAGATGAATTATTATTACTGGCGCCTATGGCTGGGTTAACCCAAAGGTGGGGGACCCAGGAAGAAGAAAGCCCAGGTGTTCTCTTCGCTAACGCAAGAGAGAGAACTATCCTGTAAAGCAGAGATAGGTGGTAGAGAGATGAGGGTTTTAGTGGACACAGGAGCATCTGTGTCATTGATGAGAGAGGAGATATACAGGCGGGTGAAACGGAAGAGAAGGTTACGAGAAGCGGACATAGAGATCACGCAAGCAGACGGGGCCCCCCTGGAGATAAGGGGGATGGTGAGGCTCCCGGTGAGGATTGGGAGGGTGAAAAGCACCCAAAATTTTTATGTAACCCCCGACCTATGTACAGAGGCAATCTTGGGAGAAGATTGGCTCCGGAGCCAGAGGGCCCAGATTGAGTTTAATCCTACTGTGTTGGTGGTGAACGGCGAGAGAACGCCATTGGGATGCCCACCAGAGGAAGAGATAACCATAGTGGTGGAGGAAGATGTAAAGTTACCTCCTAGGACCGCAGTGTCGGGAAAGGGTAGGCTAATGTCAGAAAAAACGGTACGGAGAGGACCTCTGCAGTTGGTCCCTGTAGAAGGAAAGGGCCTAGAGGATAACGAGGTAACCCTGTGCGAAACGGTAGTGGAGGCAGCCGAGTTGGTGCCCATAATGATGGTGAACCAGGCCCAAAAGACAATAAAGGTTAGGAGAGGGGAGAAGATAGGAAGAGCACTTCCCCTACGAACTCTGAATCGGGTGAGATTCGAGGAGGAACGAAGGAAGCTAGTAGAGCAAACAAAAGGAATCTTAGATGAGGATATATTAGCACCGGATCAATTTAGAACCAGAGTGGGGGGTCTGTTAAGGAACAATCGAGATGTGGTAGCCCAGTCAGATAAGGAGCTAGGTCAGACCCACACAGTCGAAATGAAAATCGACACCGGAGACCACCCCTGTGAAATTAAAACCCTACCGAACACCTATACATAAAAGACCCCTTGTAGAAGAGGCAGTAGAGGAAATGTTGGAAGCTGGGATGATCGAAAGATCGATCTCTCCTTGGAGCTTCCCAATAGTAATAGTAGGTAAGAAAGATGGCGGCCACCGTTTCTGTGTAGATTTTAGAAAGCTGAATTCTATATCGAAGCCGTTGGCGGTGCCATTGCCATTGATAGACGACATTTTGGCATTATTAGGGAAGGCAAAGTACTTCTCTACGTTGGACTTGAGGTCCGGGTATTGCAGGTAGCCCTGGATGAGGCTGACAAGGAGAAGGCCGCATTCGCGTGTCACCTGGGACTGTTTCAGTTCAGAGTGATGCCATTCGGTTTAGCTAATGCCCCGGGAGTCTTCCAACAGCTAATGTCAATAGTGTTAGGAGGATACGAGAGCTTTGCCATGGCGTATTTAGACGATATCTTGATATTTTCGGAGACAGTGGAACAACACTTTTTCATTTAAGACAGGTGTTGGGAAGGTTGAGGAAACACGGATTAAAATTGAAATTGTCAAAGTGTCAGTTTCTGAGGGAAGAAACTAGGTATTTAGGCTTCGTCATAAACGGAGACGGTATTAAACCCGACATGGATAAGGTAAAGGTCATAAGGAAATGCCAGAGCCTAAGACAGTGAGGCAGGTAAGAGGTTTTATAGGAGCTATAGGCTACTACCGGCGCTTCGTCCCGGCATTTTCAAGAATTGCCATACCGCTGGTGGCCCTGACGAAGAAATACGCTAGGTTCAAGTGGACAGAGGACTGTCAACGAGCATTTGACTCGCTAAAGGAACAGTTGACCACCGTTCCACTGCTGACGTACCCAGACCTCAGCAAGCCCATGATATTATACACGGATGCCAGTGAGCAGTGTGTGGGGGGCAGTACTTACCCAGCCGTGTCCTGATAGGGAAGGACCAGTGCCAGGCATACCAGAGGAAGTACCGATATACTTCCTCTCCCATAAGCTCTCAGAGACACAACAGAGGTGGCCAGTAATAGAGAGGGAAGCATATGCTATCATGTATGCTCTCCAAAAACTGGACTACTATTTAAATGGTGCGGTCTTCACTATAAAGACGGACCACAAGCCTCTGCAGTATCTATTGCAGGCAGAGTGGACAAATAATAAGAAAATTCAACAGTGGGCACTTAAGTTAAGTGGCTACCACTGTAAGATAGAGTATTTGGCAGGAAAGGAAAACACGTGCGCAGATTTACTCTCAAGAATACCGAAACAACTGGAAGAAAGATCTGTAAAGGTAGAACAGGGAGTAGATGATAAAGCCTATAGAATAGGAGTAATTAACTCTAATAAGCTAAAAGATCGCCCTATGTTAGAATCGGACGAAGAAGGGGACGCCCAGATAATAACCGATCCCTACTGGACGGAAGGAATCGGAAAGGAGCAAGCAGACAGTGAAATAGCTGCTCTAAGAGAGAAGGTGAAGGCAGGAGAGACCACCAAGTATGCCATAATAGAGGAAAGGCTGTATTATCTCTCAGGAAGGGATGAAGAAATCAAACCCAAGTTGTATGTGCCCAAAAGTTTAAGACCAGAGATATTGGAACAGTGCCACGAGAGGTTGGGTCACATGGGAATTGATAGGACATGTGATCTCATAGGAAGAAAGTACTATTGGCCCAAACTGTACGGAGAAGTCACTAACTATGTTCGGAGTTGTGTAGTGTGCCAGTCGCAGAGCAGAAGGCAGGAAATGGCACCCTTGGAGGAAACAGACGTACCAAACTTTCCCTTCGAGAAAGTGAGTATGGATGTATCAGGACCATATGGGGAAACTGCACAAGGAAACAACTATATAGTGAGTTTTGTCGATTGGCTAACAAATTGGCCTGAAGCATTTGCAGTACCAGACAAGAAGGCCAGAACTGTGGCCGGGTTGATAATAAGCGAAATCTTCCCTAGGTATGGTGCCCCTGTGCAATTGGTAACAGATAATGGCACGGAGAATGTGAACAGCATCATGAGAGAGGTTTTGACAGGTTTGAATGTAGAGCACATAAAAAACATCCCCATATCACCCCAGGGAAATGCTAAAGTGGAAAGGTTTCATAGAACCTTGGGAGATGTATTGGCCAAGTTGGTCAGAGAAAACACTGGAAATTGGGACTTGTATTTGACGCAGGCTCTGGCGGCCGTGAGGTTTACGATAAACGAAACCTCCAGATTTTCTCCTTATTTTTTGTTGTTTGGCAGAGACGTGGTCCTGCCTGTAGATAACCTACTGAAGCCCCGAAGAAGGTATATGGGAGAAGATCATCATCAACTATTGCTGGAACAGCAACATAAGATATTCGTACAGGCCAGAAGAAGAATAAAGAGGGCCCAGAAGAAAAGAAATGAAAGGGTGAATGCTGAAAGAAAGGTGGTAGAATTGAAGGTTGGAGACCCTGTCTACTATAAAATCCACCAGAGAGAAGGAAAACTAGACCAGAGATGGGAACCGTACTACCGGATAGTAGAGCAGACGGGCCCCGTATCATATGTAATATGGGATCAAGTGGCAGGACGAGCGAGGAGGGTTCATGCCAATGATCTGAAGAAGGCTGAAATAGCTAACCTGGAAATGAGCGAGCCGAGGCCTAAGAAGACAAGGAAAAGGAAGGTAACTCTGGTTGAACCGGAAGAAATGGAGACGGAGGAAGACTCCGAGGAAGATGAGGAGATAGGTCGACTTGACCAGATAAACGAAGCAGTCCGAGTGACGGAGTTGGAACCCTCAGCGGGGATTAGCGATGTTCAGTCGTCGACTGAATCAGTGCAGAGAAGACCCTGTGAAATCGCCATCACCCCCATGTCCGAAGAAAAGGAAGAAAAAAGACGAAGAGGTCCAAACAAGCAGTCGAAGGCTTTAAAAAGAGGCACCCTGAACAGGACGAAGGGTCCAGCGAGTGGGAGGAGGAGGATCGAATACCCCTTTCCCAGCTTAAGGAAAGGATAAGGAACAAGAAAAGTTTAGACATAGAGTCGAGAGGTATCGAAGACATTCAAGGCGAAGACTCTAAACAGGAAGAAGAATCAGGGGATGAAGAAGAGGACAAGGAACCTCCTGGACGAGAATTAACCACAGCAAGAAGGTTAGAGGTTGAACAGGAATCACCTCAGAAGATGAGATCAGGGAGGGAGAAGAACCCCAAATCTCAGTAGAAAAAAAAGGGCTGTGCAGAATAGAAGCATTTAGTGTCGACAGATAACGACACTGGCTCATCCAAAATCCTATTGTCTGACTATGGTGAGATGGTAGATGTGAGTGGATGGGGATGGAGATGCGGGCTGCACCTCACGAAGAACGGGAAGATCATTGGCATTATTGATTGGCCACCAGTGGTGTCATTCGTGAATTTACGACCTTTAGAGTGGGCGCCAGCTGGCACAGCCTGATTGAAAGACCATTCTGTCTGCTAGGGGAATTAGTTAGAGGAGGGAAAAGAGCCGAACTAATAAAAAAGTTATGAAATGATTGAGTGATGAGTCGAGTCGAGACTAACTGAAGATGATTGTGAAGAAGGAAAACAACAAGAGAATTTGTTACGATATTTTCAGGAATATCCAAAAGCAAGGTGGTTAATAGACAAGGTGGAAGCAGAATACATAGCATTAAATTACGGGGAGAACGAAATTTGTTGCTATCAGCTGAAGAAGCTAGAAGATGTAGAGATGATACCCTGGGGACTTGTTAGAAAACCTCGTTGAGCCCTAGCGAGAGTATATTATAAAACTGGTAACAAGGTTTGGCAAACTGTGCATACTAGAATTGTTTGAAGGAAGGGAGAAGGAATGGTAACCGCAAAAAAGAAGGAAGGGAGAAAGAATCAAAGAATCTTGCCAATAGTAGAGGTATTAACAAACTCGGCGTTACCACAAGCTATCAGTGTTTCAGACGGGGTGTGGGCAGTAGCCACCCAGAAACATATCAGCCTGTCTAGGGTATGTGGGGGAGAGTCCACAAGGACATTAAGAATAAGGCCACCGTTATCCCTGGTGTCGCTACCCATGGGATGTTCGGCGGTTGGGGTGTCCATCTCATTGCCCCCCTATTACCAGATGGAAGAAAGGTATGAAGAAAAAGATTCACTCATCGAGACGATTAGTAGAGGCTTAGTCAATTGTACAGAATTATGGGAGCCGATAGTGAAGAGATTCTCTAATGTCACCTTAAATAAGATGCCAATTTTAATGAAGCCCATAGAAAAGATCGATATGGATCACTTAAGAGATAAGTTAAGTGCGCTGGGAGACGAAGGTGTAGCTTGGGAAGACGATGAGCAGATCGCGATAAATTGGTCAATAGTAATGGGTACATTCCTAGTTATAGCCATCGGGGGTGTAATAATATGGAAGATTAAGAGTAGGAGAAGATTAGCGAACGACAGTCTAGTGAGCATGCAACAACTCGAGAGGGAGATGCCGAGCGGTGTTCCTCACTCAGACAGAACTGGCGAAGAAATTGCTGGAAGACCAATGGAGGAGGCTGGCGTGAGACCACCACGTGCGGCGGAAAAACCTCCCACAGCAGAGAGGAAAACATTGACCAAGAAGAACAAACCCTAAAGAACACATCTGCACCTACAGACACACGCACACATTTCATTGCATGTAGAACAAAAGAAAATGAAAAGAACATTTCATTGCATGTAGATCAAATGAAAAAATGAAAAGAAAAATGTAGAACAAAAGAAAATGAAAAGAACATTACATTGCATGTAAAAGAACAAAAAGAAAAATGAAAAGAACATTTCATTGCATGTAGAACAAAAGAAAATGAAAAGAACATTTCATTGCATGTAGAACAGAAGAAAATGAAAAGAACATTTCATTGCATGTAGAACAAAAGAAAATGAAAAGAACATTTCATTGCATGTATGGCACCTTGCATTTATTGGAAATATTCATAGAAATATGAGTTAATTTTTTCTTATTCAGTTTATTAAACAGGTTGTTAATTTTTTTTTTTTCTTTAAAACGGAAAATAACTGGGTTGAAAATAATTCACTAAGAATGTACTAAACGATCCTAAAGCAAGAAAAAAAAGAAAGAAAGGAAAAAGGAAGAAAGGAAAGATAATAACAAAAGGGGGAAAGAAAGGAAAAGACATGATATCAAAACAGGCCGCTGGGTGTGGACCAGATGTCGGTCAGAGCCTCTGACTGACCTTATTTTTGTTGAAAGAATAGAATTGGAGATATCGGTCGCGAGCGCTGACCGACATTTTCGTAGAAGAATTCTTATCAAAATAACGAAAGGTAACTTTTAAATTAGAATAATAGAAATGAATTTTACTTTAGTCAGAGAGAAAGTGTCTTTGGGTTGGGGAAGTGACTGGTGAAAACGATATACGGAATTGACCTGTTAAGAATTGGACACCCACGTTAAGAAAGTAGAGATATTTCGACCTAGATAATTAAGATTCTCGGCTATCAGGAAAAACAAAGAGGTAAAAAAGAAGAGCAATTGTTTTTGGACCACGGAGGGCGCCAGGAAGGCGGAAAAGATCCTTTCTAAAAGTCAAGACTAATTAGCAGCGGGCTGTTTGACAAAGTCCAGGTGAGAGAGGGCAAGGATTGTCATTTTGCGTACGTGCAAAAAGGTGCGAAATCGGATTTTTTTTTTTTAAAACCAGCACGATGTAACCACACCCGCCAACAAAAGGGAGAGGGTGTTCGGTCAATAACAATTGGTCGAATACAATCACGTGACCGCGGAAGAAGAAGGAAAGAAAACCTCGATCAATAACTGTTGGACGAGGCGGTCACGTGGGCTGCGGAAAAGAAGAGAAAGAAAGGTTCGATCGGGAACGATTGGTTGAGAGCGATCACCTGACATGAGAGAGACTAAGAGAAATAGATATGCGCCGCCCCCCAAGAGCACTGTGAGAAAGTAGGGGTGAAAACAATAACGATAATGGAAAGTCAAAATTAATACGGCTTTTGAAATTATCGAGAAACCCCTGACGCCGACCGACCCACCCCGGTTTGTTGCGGCGTCAATATAAGCAGGACCCCAGTCGGCAGAAATCAGTTGGAGCTGAAGTTGAGTTGAAGTTGGAGTTAGGTTGGGCGTGAGTTGCAGTTCACCCTCGGACGGACGACAGAAGAATCCTCGAAACAAGAAATCCTTCCAGCCCAAGTTGAAGACAAGAAATCTTCCACCGAATTGAAGCAAGAAATCTTCCACTGAATCGAAGCAAGAAATCTTCCACTGAATCGAAGCAAGAAAGAATCGAAGCAAGAAATCTTCCACTGGGTTGAAACAAGAAATCTACCAGTCTAAACAAACGAAGAAGAAGAAATACAGTTCACGTCGAAGAGAAGAACCAACTGCGAACGACCGATAGAAATTAGCCCAATGTCGAACTGAACCACACGCCGACATACATACATGATTCTAGAAAGTAGGTAGTTCGACATTTTTTTTTTTGCTATTTTTGTGATAGAAGCTTGGTGCCATAGTTCACAGAACGGGTCGGGAATTGAGAACAATTTTGTTTTTATGTAACGGACTTTAAGATATAAAAGGTTGTTACCCTTTTTTATCGGCAATTTTGTTTGGTGTCGTGAGTTTTTATTTTATTTGTGTTTTGCCACCCCCGTCGGACTCAACTTGTATCGGCCCCGATCCCTGCTGGTCCCGTCTGTCTAAGATCTAAACACAGCGTGGGTAGACAGACCGGAGATCGGTATAGTTGCTTTAGTGACCAGGTATTGGAAGCGAGTCGGGAAAGGCGAGGCTGGTGATCATCTGACCAAAGGGTTGGAGCGGCACGCTTGGACCCAGGAGGAGCGACCAGGAGGAGCGACGTCACCGTTGGCGCCGTAACCAAAGGATCCGACACTGGGCCAGGTGTGTAACCGTCACAAGTGGTGCCGTGACCAACGGATCAACCCTGAGACAACCACGTCACATATGGTGCCGTGGTGACCGAGGGATTTCAACCCTGAGAAGACCACGATCGACCGCCGTTGCTGAAGGTTCAAGCAGAAATCAGAACGACCCGGGACCAAAGGAAAAGAAGGAACAGAATCGTCTGTAAGGTAGGACACCTTGTTTATTTCCCTACCTCGATTGTTGCTCTCTGTAGACATGTCAGATTATGAGTCGGATAGAGCAGTGGGGGGTGAAGAAGAAGTAGGGCGGGGGTTGTCAGTAGATTTAAGGGGGCTGTTGGGTGGACCGAGGGTCCCAGTGTTTGATGGTAGTGGGAAGGAGTTCAGGAACTGGCTGACAATCCTCGAAAAGAGCCGAACCATCTACGAGCTCTCGGACCAGGAAACCCTGTACCTGGCATACGATGCCACAAAGGGAAAAGCGTCGGAGTTCGTAAGGGGACTCTTGGAAAATCATCCCCGCTTGGCCTGGGAAGAAGTAAAAAAACTGCTGACCAAAGAGTTCGCCGACGAGGGTACGGCCATAGAGGCCATGAGGGCCCTTTTAAAACTAACACAGCTTCGGGAGGAGACCCCGGGAGAATTGGGGGCCCGAGCGGGAAGGCTATCGTCATTAGCATTCCCCGAGGTGGTCAGGGACAACGCAGTCATGCAGGCCCAACTGGCGGACCTGTATGTGGAAGCTCTGAGTGATGAGCGTGTTCGGCACGACGTCCTGAAAGAGGGACCGCTCAGACTGTCGGCAGCGATAGAGCTGGCCAGAGAGAGCCAGGGGGTATGGGATAAGGTGAAGAGGTGTGGGAAGAAGCAGACACCAAGTCAGGAGGCTGGAAGAAGGGGGGTAGGCGGAAGAACCCCCGTATGGAATCAGAGGGTTAAGGAAGAGGTGGATCGGGCAGAAATATGGGAGGAGGACCCCAATAGAAGGGCATGGTCGACCAGGCATGGCTTTTATAAGCCCACGCCGGGTCGATATGGGCTGGTCTGCTGGACCTGTGGGTACGAGGACCACAGGGCGGCGGAATGTCCGACGAAGTGGGGATTGCCCCAGACTTCAATCAGGACAGATGCACCAGGTGTGGTAAGAAAGGACACCTGGCCAAGTGGTGCGGGCTGAAGAAGGGTGCCCCACCGGTGTTGACAAGGAAGGCTGAGCCCAAGAGACCGGACCAGGGAAAAGCCAGCGGGCCACCCCAGAATTAAGAGGGAGGGTGGCCCCGTTAAAAAGGAGAGAAATAAAGGCTTGGACCAGTGGGTGGGCGAACCGCTTGGATAGGGGACAGGTTACCCCTGAGGATAGACACAAGGCCAACCCAGTTAAAAAAAGAGAAAGAGCAAGATGTTGGACATGTGGTCGGATGGGCCACTTTGCGGCAAGCTGTCCGACAAGAAGGTGCTGGCTTTGCAGGAGGCCAGGACACCTGAGAAGAAACTGTATTCTTAGAAACGGCCACGAGAGACCGAGAGAGGTCCGGCCGGGGTCACCCAGGTGCAGGGGGCGCAGAACTCCACCTCATAAAAGAAATGAAGATGAATTATTATTACCGGCGCCTATGGCTGGGTTAACCCAAAGGTGGGGACCCAGGAAGAAGAAAGCCCAGGTGTTCTCTTCGCTAACGCAAGAGAGAGAACTATCCTGTAAAGCAGAGATAGGTGGTAGAGAGATGAGGGCCTTTAGTGGACACAGGAGCATCTGTGTCATTGATGAGAGAGGAGATATACAGGCGGGTGAAACGGAAGAGAAGGTTACGAGAAGCGGACATAGAGATCACGCAAGCAGATGGGGCCCCCTGGAGATAAAGGGGGATGGTGAGGCTCCCGGTGAGGATTGGGAGGGTGAAAAGCACCCAAAATTTTTATGTAACCCCTGACCTATGTACAGAGGCAATCTTGGGAGAAGATTGGCTCCGGAGCCAGAGGGCCCAGATTGAGTTTAATCCTACTGTGTTGGTGGTGAACGGCGAGAGAACGCCATTGGGATGCCCACCAGAGGAAGAGATAACCATAGTGGTGGAGGAAGATGTAAAGTTACCTCCTAGGACCGCAGTGTCGGGAAAGGGTAGGCTAATGTCAGAAAAAAACGGTACGGAGAGGACCTCTGCAGTTGGTCCCTGTAGAAGGAAAGGGCCTAGAGGATAACGAGATAACCCTGTGCGAAACGGTAGTGGAGGCAGCCGAGTTGGTGCCCATAATGATGGTGAACCAGGCCCAAAAGACAATAAAGGTTAGGAGAGAGGGAGAAGATAGGAAGAGCACTTCCCCACGAACTCTGAATCGGGTGAGATTCGAGGAGGAACGAAGGAAGCTAGTAGAGCAAACAAAAGGAATCTTAGATGAGGATATATTAGCACCGGATCAATTTAGAACCAGAGTGGGGGGTCTGTTAAGGAACAATCGAGATGTGGTAGCCCAGTCAGATAAGGAACTAGGTCAGACCCACACAGTCGAAATGAAAATCGACACCGGAGACCACCCCCTGTGAAATTAAAACCCTACCGAACACCTATACATAAAAGACCCCTTGTAGAAGAGGCAGTAGAGGAAATGTTGGAAGCTGGGATGATCGAAAGATCGATCTCTCCTTGGAGCTTCCCAATAGTAATAGTAGGTAAGAAAGATGGCGGCCACCGTTTCTGTGTAGATTTTAGAAAGCTGAATTCTATATCGAAGCCGTTGGCGGTGCCATTGCCATTGATAGACGACATTTTGGCATTATTAGGGAAGGCAAAGTACTTCTCTACGTTGGACTTGAGGTCCGGGTATTGGCAGGTAGCCCTGGATGAGGCTGACAAGGAGAAGGCCGCATTCGCGTGTCACCTGGGACTGTTTCAGTTCAGAGTGATGCCATTCGGTTTAGCTAATGCCCCGGGAGTCTTCCAACAGCTAATGTCAATAGTGTTAGGAGGATACGAGAGCTTTGCCATGGCGTATTTGGACGATATCTTGATATTTTCGGAGACAGTGGAACAACACTTTTTCATTTAAGACAGGTGTTGGGAAGGTTGAGGAAACACGGATTAAAATTGAAATTGTCAAAGTGTCAGTTTCTGAGGGAAGAAACTAGGTATTTAGGCTTCGTCATAAACGGAGACGGTATTAAACCCGACATGGATAAGGTAAAGGTCATAAGGGAAATGCCAGAGCCTAAGACAGTGAGGCAGGTAAGAGGTTTTATAGGAGCTATAGGCTACTACCGGCGCTTCGTCCCGGCATTTTCAAGAATTGCCATACCGCTAGTGGCCCTGACGAAGAAATACGCTAGGTTCAAGTGGACAGAGGACTGTCAACGAGCATTTGACTCGCTAAAGGAACAGTTGACCACCGTTCCACTGCTGACGTACCCAGACCTCAGCAAGCCCATGATATTATACACGGATGCCAGTGAGCAGTGTGTGGGGCAGTACTTACCCAGCCGTGTCCTGATAAGGGAAGGACCAGTGCCAGGCATACCAGAGGAAGTACCGATATACTTCCTCTCCCATAAGCTCTCAGAGACACAACAGAGGTGGCCAGTAATAGAGAGGGAAGCATATGCTATCATGTATGCTCTCCAAAAACTGGACTACTATTTAAATGGTGCGGTCTTCACTATAAAGACAGACCACAAGCCTCTGCAGTATCTATTGCAGGCAGAGTGGACAAATAATAAGAAAATTCAACAGTGGGCACTTAAGTTAAGTGGCTACCACTGTAAGATAGAGTATTTGGCAGGAAAGGAAAACACGTGCGCAGATTTACTCTCAAGAATACCGAAACAACTGGAAGAAAGATCTGTAAAGGTAGAACAGGGAGTAGATGATAAAGCCTATAGAATAGGAGTAATTAACTCTAATAAGCTAAAAAGATCGCCCTATGTTAGAATCGGACGAAGAAGGGGACGCCCAGATAATAACCGATCCCTACTGGACGGAAGGAATCGGAAAGGAGCAAGCAGACAGTGAAATAGCTGCTCTAAGAGAGAAGGTGAAGGCAGGAGAGACCACCAAGTATGCCATAATAGAGGAAAGGCTGTATTATCTCTCAGGAAGGGATGAAGAAATCAAACCCAAGTTGTATGTGCCCAAAAGTTTAAGACCAGAGATATTGGAACAGTGCCACGAGAGGTTGGGTCACATGGGAATTGATAGGACATGTGATCTCATAGGAAGAAAGTACTATTGGCCCAAACTGTACGGAGAAGTCACTAACTATGTTCGAAGTTGTGTAGTGTGCCAGTCGCAGAGCAGAAGGCAGGAAATGGCACCCTTGGAGGAAACAGACGTACCAAACTTTCCCTTCGAGAAAGTGAGTATGGATGTATCAGGACCATATGGGGAAACTGCACAAGGAAACAACTATATAGTGAGTTTTGTCGATTGGCTAACAAATTGGCCTGAAGCATTTGCAGTACCAGACAAGAAGGCCAGAACTGTGGCCGGGTTGATAATAAGCGAAATCTTCCCTAGGTATGGTGCCCCTGTGCAATTGGTAACAGATAATGGCACGGAGAATGTGAACAGCATCATGAGAGAGGTTTTGACAGGTTTGAATGTAGAGCACATAAAAACATCCCCATATCACCCCCAGGGAAATGCTAAAGTGGAAAGGTTTCATAGAACCTTGGGAGATGTATTGGCCAAGTTGGTCAGAGAAAACACTGGAAATTGGGACTTGTATTTGACGCAGGCTCTGGCGGCCGTGAGGTTTACGATAAACGAAACCTCCAGATTTTCTCCTTAATTTTTTGTTGTTTGGCAGAGACGTGGTCCTGCCTGTAGATAACCTACTGAAGCCCCGAAGAAGGTATATGGGAGAAGATCATCATCAACTATTGCTGGAACAGCAACATAAGATATTCGTACAGGCCAGAAGAAGAATAAAGAGGGCCCAGAAGAAAAGAAATGAAAGGGTGAATGCTGAAAGAAAGGTGGTAGAATTGAAGGTTGGAGACCCTGTCTACTATAAAATCCACCAGAGAGAAGGAAAACTAGACCAGAGATGGGAACCGTACTACCGGATAGTAGAGCAGACGGGCCCCGTATCATATGTAATATGGGATCAAGTGGCAGGACGAGCGAGGAGGGTTCATGCCAATGATCTGAAGAAGGCTGAAATAGCTAACCTGGAAATGAGCGAGCCGAGGCCTAAGAAGACAAGGAAAAGGAAGGTAACTCTGGTTGAACCGGAAGAAATGGAGACGGAGGAAGACTCCGAGGAAGATGAGGAGATAGGTCGACTTGACCAGATAAACGAAGCAGTCCGAGTGACGGAGTTGGAACCCTCAGCGGGGATTAGCGATGTTCAGTCGTCGACTGAATCAGTGCAGAGAAGACCCTGTGAAATCGCCATCACACCCCCATGTCCGAAGAAAAGGAAGAAAAAGACGAAGAGGTCCAAACAAGCAGTCGAAGGCTTTAAAAAGAGGCACCCTGAACAGGACGAAGGGTCCAGCGAGTGGGAGGAGGAGGATCAAATACCCCTTTCCCAGCTTAAGGAAAGGATAAAGAACAGGAGAAGTTTAGACACAGAGTCGAGAGGTATTGAAGACATTCAAGGCGAAGACTCTAAACAGGAAGAAGAATCAGGGGATGAAGAAGAGGACAAAAAACCTCCTGGACGAGAATTAACCACAGAAAGAAGGTTAGAGGTTGAACAGGAATCACCTCAGAAGATGAGATCAGGGAGGAGAAGAACCCCAAATCTCAGTAGAACAAAAGGGCTGTGCAGAATAGAAGCATTTAGTGTCAACAGATAACGACACTGGCTCATCCAAGATCCTATTGGCTGACTATGGTAGATGTGAGTGGAGGGGATGGAGATGCGGGCTGCACCTCACGAAGAACGGAAGATCATTGGCATTATTGATTGGCCACCAGTGGTGTCATGAAGTACGACCTTTAGAGTGGGCGCCACGCACACCTGACCAGACCATTCTGTCTGCTAGGGGCTAGTTAGAGGAGGGAAGAGCCGAACTAATAGAAAAGTTATGAAATGATTGAGTGATGAGTCGAGCGAGACTAAGTGATTGTGAAGAATAACAACAAGAGAATTTGTTACCTTTCAGGAATGATAGCAAGGTACAAAGGTGGAAGCAGACTACATAGCATTAAATTCAGGGGAGAACGAAATTCATGTTGCTATCAGCTGAAGAAGCTAGAAGATGTAGAGATGATACCCTGGGGACTTGTACCTCGTTGAGCCCTATCTATAAAACTGGTAACCGCAAACTGTGCATACTAGAATTGTTTGAAGGAAGGGAGAAGGAATCAAAAGAATCTGCCAAGTAGAGGTATTAACAAACTCGGCGTTACCACAAGCTATCAGTGTTTGTTTCAGACGGGGTGTGGGCAGTAGCCACCCAGAAACATATCAGCCTGTCTAGGGTATGTGGGGAGAGTCCACAAGGACATTAAGAATAAGGCCACCGTTATCCCTGGTGTCGCTACCCATGGGATGTTCGGCGGTTGGGGTGTCCATCTCATTGCCCCCCTATTACCAGATGGAAGAAAGGTATGAAGAAAAAGATTCACTCATCGAGACGATTAGTAGAGGCTTAGTCAATTGTACAGAATTATGGGAGCCGATAGTGAAGAGATTCTCTAATGTCACCTTAAATAAGATGCCAATTTTAATGAAGCCCATAGAAAAGATCGATATGGATCACTTAAGAGATAAGTTAAGTGCGCTGGGAGACGAAGGTGTAGCTTGGGAAGACGATGAGCAGATCGCGATAAATTGGTCAATAGTAATGGGTACATTCCTAGTTGTAGCCATCGGGGGTGTAATAATATGGAAGATTAAGAGTAGGAGAAGATTAGCGAACGACAGTCTAGTGAGCATGCAACAACTCGAGAGGAGATGCCGAGCGGTGTTCCTCACTCAGACAGAACTGGCGAAGAAATTGCTGGAAGACCAATGGAGGAGGCTGGCGTGGAGACCACCACGTGCGGCGGAAAAACCTCCCACAGCAGAGAGGAAAACATTGACCAAGAAGAACAAACCCTAAAGAACACATCTGCACCAGACAGACACGCACACATTTCATTGCATGACAGAAGAAAAAAAAAAATGCATGTAGAAAAGAACATTTCATTGCATGTAGATCAAAAAGAAAAATGAAAAGAACATTTCATTGCATGAAGAACAAAAGAAAATGAAAAGAACATTTCATTGCATGTAGAACAAAAAGAAAATGAAAAGAACATTTCATTGCATGTAGAACAAAAAGAAAATGAAAAGAACATTTCATTGCATGTAGAACAAAAGAAAATGAAAAGAACATTTCATTGCATGTAGAACAAAAGAAAATGAAAAGAACATTTCATTGCATGTAGAAAATGAAAAGAACATTTCATTGCATGTAGAACAAAAAGAAAATGGAAAGAACATTACCCTTGCATGTTAGAAAGTAGAATAGAATTGCATGAGACGAATGCATGGTGCATGTTAAATGATGTAATTGGGTTTAGGTGTCATTTACGGGTAAATGACAAATCGGTTAGGGGAGGATTATGGCACCTTGCATTTATTGGAAATATTCATAGAAATATGAGTTAATTTTTCCTTATTCAGTTTATTAAACAGGTTGTTAATTTTTTTTTCTTTAAAACGGAAAATAACTGGGTTGAAAATAATTCACTAAGAATGTACTAAACGATCCTAAAGCAAGGAAAAAGAAAGAAAGGAAAAAGGAAGAAAGGAAAGATAATAACAAAAGGGGGAAAGAAAGGAAAAGACATGATATCAAAACAGGCCGCTGGGTGTGGACCAGATGTCGGTCAGAGCCTCTGACTGACCTTAATTTTTGTTGAAAGAATAGAATTGGAGATATCGGTCGCGAGCGCTGACCGACATTTTCGTAGAAGAATTCTTATCAAAATAACGAAAGGTAACTTTTAAATTAGAATAATAGAAATGAATTTTACTTTAGTCAGAGAGAAAGTGTCTTTGGGTTGGGGAAGTGACTGGTGAAAACGATATACGGAATTGACCTGTTAAGAATTGGACACCCACGTTAAGAAAGTAGAGATATTTCGACCTAGATAATTAAGATTCTCGGCTATCAGGAAAAACAAAGAGGTAAAAAGAAGAGCAATTGTTTTTGGACCACGGAGGGCGCCAGGAAGGCGGAAAAGATCCTTTCTAAAAGTCAAGACTAATTAGCAGCGGGCTGTTTGACAAAGTCCAGGTGAGAGAGGGCAAGGATTGTCATTTTGCGTACGTGCAAAAAAGGTGCGAAATCGGATTTTGTTTTTTTAAAACCAGCACGATGTAACCACACCCGCCAACAAAAGGGAGAGGGTGTTCGGTCAATAACAATTGGTCGAATACAATCACGTGACCGCGGAAGAAGAAGGAAAGAAAACCTCGATCAATAACTGTTGGACGAGGCGGTCACGTGGGCTGCGGAAAAGAAGAGAAAGAAAGGTTCGATCGGGAACGATTGGTTGAGAGCGATCACCTGACATGAGAGAGACTAAGAGAAATAGATATGCGCCGCCCCCCAAGAGCACTGTGAGAAAGTAGGGGTGAAAACAATAACGATAATGGAAAGTCAAAATTAATACGGCTTTTGAAATTATCGAGAAACCCCTGACGCCGACCGACCCACCCCGGTTTGTTGCGGCGTCAATATAAGCAGGACCCCAGTCGGCAGAAATCAGTTGGAGCTGAAGTTGAGTTGAAGTTGGAGTTAGGTTGGGCGTGAGTTGCAGTTCACCCTCGGACGACAGAAGAATCCTCGAAACAAGAAATCCTTCCAGCCCCAAGAAATCTTCCACCGAATTGAAGCAAAGAAATCTTCCACTGAATCGAAGCAAGAAATCTTCCACCGAATTGAAGACAAGAAATCTTCCACCGAATTGAAACAAGAAATCTACCAGTCTAAACAAACGAAGAAGAAGAAATACAGTTCACGTCGAAGAGAAGAACCAACTGCGAAACCGAAGAAATTAGCCCAATGTTCACACGCTGACATACATACATGAAAGAAATTGTAGGAAACAAAGAATCGGGAATTGAGAACCAGATGTAACGGACTTTAAGATATAAAAAGTTGTTACCCTTTTATCGGCAATTTTGTTTGGTGTCGTGAGTTTTTAATTTGTGTTTTGCCACCCCGTCGGACTCAACTTGTATCGGCCCCGATCCCTGCTGGAAGATCTAAACACAGAAGAAGAAGTTGCTTTAGTGACCAGGTATTGAAGCGAGCAAGAAATCCTTCGAGGCTGGTGAAGAAGAAATTCCAGCAGAACTTGGACCCAGGAGGAAGAAGAAAGAGAAGATCCGACACTGGGCCAGAATGTGTA
Organism: Acanthosepion pharaonis; assembly: GCA_903632075.3. Taxonomy (NCBI): domain Eukaryota; kingdom Metazoa; phylum Mollusca; class Cephalopoda; order Sepiida; family Sepiidae; genus Acanthosepion; species Acanthosepion pharaonis. Next base: position 47,900 of record CAHIKZ030003726.1, read on the forward strand.
ATCGATAAATATAATTAGCCCCAATGTCGAACTGAACCATATTTTTCCGACATATATATACATGATTCTATATATATATAGGTAATTCGACATTTTCCTGTTGTGTGTGATAGGAAGCTTGGTGCCATAGTCCACAGAGCGGGTCGGAGACACCAAATTGAGAACAACTTTTTTTTTTATGTAACGGACTATTTTTTAAAGATATAAAAATTTTGTTTTTTTACAGCAAAATTTTTTTTATCAGTCAACAATTTTTTTTATTTTTAAAAAAAAGTTTTTCAGTTTTATCTTTTTTCAATTATAATTTTTTTGAAATTATAATGTTTATTTAAACCCCCGTCGGACTCAGTTTTGTATCGGTAGTTTGATCCCTGCTGGTCCCGTCTGACAGGTGACAAAAGATCTAAACACAGCGTGGGTAGACAGACCGGAGATCGGTAGTGAAGTTATTTTAGTGAAATTATTTACCTCGTTATTTTTTGGAAGCGAGCGCTCTAATTTTTTTTGTACTTAGCTTTCACCTTTACGTTTACGATGCTTTATGGAAAATATATTATCAAGAAATTAAAATAAGACCGTTGCGAGTGAAATTAAATTTCATAAGAAAAGTATCTAATTAATTTATAGGTACCTTTCTTATGAAATTTAAATTTGTATTTTATGTATATTTCTGATAAAATTTCACAAGATGATACTGATACTTGTAGGTACCCTTCTCAGTTGAAATTGAAAAATCAAATTAACTTCTCCACACATATTTCGCAAAAATCAAAAAAATCAAAAAGGACATTTACGAAAAAAAATGCGGTTTTTAGCTAATTTTATAATAGTTTAACAACTTAAATGTAAAAATCTATTATAATTAAAGAAATAACAAATAATTGTATCAAAAATTCAGTATTTAAGTTAAATACTAGACAGAAACTCAATCCACGTGACCTTTTTTTTTATTTAACGCATGATACTTCCGGTCTTACCTAGATTTGATTTGCAGTCGTATTACTGACACAAATTATATTTTTTTATATACTGGTGATCATTAGTTTGTAAGAAGCTTTGGGAATTATAATCTGTAAATATATATCTACTTAATAACAACATTCATTAAATTATACAAACTTTTCCCTAATTTTAGAAAAATTAACAACATTTAATGTAAAAATAATAAAATATTTCAGAAATAACAAATAATTGTTTTAAAAATTCATTTTTCATCGAAATATCTTTTTGCTTTCAGACAATATTGTTCATGTTCATTAAAATAAATAAAAGCAATTAAAAGCTTTTGAAATTAAGTAATATTTTTGTTTTATTGAGTTTTGTATGTTACAATTCAGAGATGATTTTCAGGTAGAGGTGGTCCAACTAAAAAAAAAAAACGAAACAAAAAAAACATGTTTTAGTTTCCTCAAAGCCTTGTGCTTTTAACTAATATGATTATTAATCTGCGCAAAATTGAAATTATAGAGTTTGCGTACAATTATTTTTTTGGGGGGGGGTGAATACATATGAAAAAAAAATTTGCCATGACTTTAAAAAAGGAAAACATATTCATAATTTCCATCATTTGTAAATAGTTTCTGAAAGTTTCATTACAATCCGACAATTATTTTTATTTTTGCAAAATTTTCAAAATTAATGTCTGTCTATGGAGAAAAAAATGCGCTAAAATTTTATATGTTACTTAGTTGTTCCGCTGGACACGCAGTGAAAAAAGGTATTTCAATGAAAATTTAGAATGTTCTAAAAAGTGGGAAATTTTAAAAAAATGATTTAAAAATATTTTGTTCTTTCCTCTTAATAATAACATAAATATTTAGACGCTAAAATTTTGTTTTCGTCAAGTTTGGCATCTTTTTGGGAAATTTTAAAAAAATGATTTAAAAATATTTTGTTCTTTCCTCTTAATAATAACATAAATATTTAGACGCTAAAATTTTGTTTTCGTCAAGTTTGGCATCTTTTTCATCATGCTATGCTCTTTTTTTAGCGATCTCATGAAGGTATGATCCGCTTCGAAACTGCCGCATGTCTTCTGATTGGTCCACGATCAGTTATTATTAGCGACACTAACAATTTATAGTAAAATTAGCATCAATATATTTTATCTGTAGCTGAAGGCATGCAATTGCGTTCAAAATAAATTTAGTTGAAACCATAAAATTGTCCAAATTATTTACATAAAATGCATTAAAAAATCAAAACAAACAAACTGAAAAAAATTTGCTTATTGTAAAAGCAACATACAATAAAGTTCAGACGTCTGAGAACCGCAAGACATGAACAAAATTTACACATCCGTTTGTGTAAACATATACATGTGACCACTAGGACCTGCCTGGCGCACCCAAATTTTTTATCCTCTAACCCATGACCTCAATCTTCTGACGTTGCTCTGTAAAATTTGCTGACCAAAAATCTTTTAGAAATTTTTTTCCAACCATTCCTTCCACTAAAGAACAATGTCTCACTCAGATCTAGCATTAAAATTCTTAGGTATTTTTTACGAACCATGAAAATTAAACTTAAGTTTTAATTCAATGGAAAAAAAAATTCATACACAGTAAATAATTATAAAACTTGAAATTTTTTTTTATTTACATTTTACATTAAATGTGATGAAAAAAGGGACTCATATTTCCACGAGCCGCATATTAAGGGTCCACGAGGATTTAACATCGGATTTATCACTTGCTCATTTTGACCCTAAATTAAAGATTGTGGTTGCATCAGATGCAAGTGATTCGGGTATTGGAACAGTGATACAACACAAATATGAGGATGGAAGAACTAAACTAATAGGTCATGCTTCAAGATCATTGATTAGAGCTGAAAGAAGCTACAGCCAAATTGAAAAGCAAGCATTGGCAATCATATTTGCCAAGTTTCACAAATTCATTCATGGTAGAGAATTCATACTGCAGACAAACCATCGTCCATTATTGTCGAAAAAACACATACAGCGAATAGAATGCAGTGCTGGGGAATTATCCTATTGAACTATAATTAAAAAATAGAGATTCTACCATCCAAAAAATTAAGTCATGCAGACGGATTATCTAGACTAATACCAAAATTCTGCGAACCATCTGAAGACACAGTAATTGCGACGATAAGGAACGAAAATGAAATTAATAATGTATTATACAATACTGTAAGAGAACTGCCCATAACATTGGAGGAAATAAGTGTTAAGTCGAAAAATTTATAATGAAAATGTAGAAGCAATTAAGATTTAAAGAAAAATATTACTGAAAATAATGCATTTTCATTATGTAATGATGTACTTATGTAGGCAGAAATAATTGTGATACCAGCATTGTTGCAAAAATGTATGTTAAAGGAATTTCACATAGGACATCCGGGAATTTCTAGAATAAAATCCTTAATGAGGTGTCATACTTATTGGCCAAAAATGGATCAAGATATCGAAAACTTAGTGAAATCATGCAGAGGTTGTGCTCTGGCAGCGAAGTTTCCGCCTATCAAAGCTTAACCTTGTCCGATAACTGTTATACGATAGTCTAGAATGCTACTTTCCATGTTTCCATTATTGCTGCTGATGTTGAACAATTGCTAACGTTTGGCTTTCTTTCTTTATTAATGGCTTCATTATTGTATTTATTTCTATGCTAGACCTATTAAGGAAATCTTCATAGCTTAGTATATGTGTTGTTTCTTTCCAACGTCTAACTCTTCAGTGTTCTACCTACTTCAGTATTTTCACTTCATTGCACAGGGGCTGATGACTACTTGCTCTTTTACGGCCCCATCTTTCTTTTTTCTGGAACTTGTTCTGGTTTATATTTGCCCAAACTTGTCAAATAGTTTACTTGATGCTTTCCTCAACTTCTCTTGAGTTTTGATGTCTCCTGTATGTGTTAAATTCTCTAATCCTTCTTTCCTCATTATGCGTCGCCCAATTTTTAGCAATTTGCTTCTAATTTTTAGCAACATTTAGGCAGAACATCTCGGTTGCCTAAACCTAATACTTATTTGTGACGAAATGATCTCACTTTTAGTGAAATCTACATGAATAGACATCACATAGAATCCATCAATCTTTTCTTCTTTTTCTAATTTTATCTTCCGATCCCTGTGCACCTTATACAATTTCTGAAGTGACTGACGTTTTAATGTCTGCGTTGGGCACTTGCTTAATTTTTTAATTTCGATTTTCGACACATTTTGATTTGTAAAAAACAGCTAATCATTTTTCATCAAATCAAATCAAAAGGGATCTTCCAAATGCCATCCGTATTTGGAGTAGGCATTTGATTATTTAAGGAGACTACTGAATTTTAAATTCTCAACGCAGAAAGAAAATAACCCTGAAGAATTTTGACAACCACTAGACGAGAATTGAAAGAAACATTAAAGTCGCTCCCACATCAAGACGACAGTTTCGAAGCGGATCATTATATATATATATATATATATATATACTTGTGTGTGTGTGTGTGTATGTGTCTGTGTTATTAAAATAGACGAAGAATAATGTTCGATTCTTATCAAATATCGACTCAATTTCCCAATTTTTCAATCACTCATCGGAACAACTACATTGAATCAAAAGCTTCATCTACTGCGAGAAAAGCTGGTTCTATGTGTCGCGCCATAATGTTTTTCTCACCTGAGGCCATCCTTCAAATCTATAAATCAACCATTCACCCTTGCATGGAATATTGTTGCCATATATCCCCCGGACCCCCCGCTGTTCATCTCGAGGTCCTCGACAAAAACCAGAGACGGATATGCAATGTGATAGGTACTGATCTGGCATCTCGTCTATAATCACTTTCTCACATTCTATTTTCACTGCTTTCGAAACTGCATGAATTTAAGCGTGCTACTAGGTTTGCATCTCGGTCTCATCCTTTCACTGTCGAAACGGTTAAATGTAACTGTCTCTTCTACCCCAACAGCTTCTTATCTCGCACTTCCCGACAGTGGGACTTCCTTTTTCTTACTTACTTCCCTGATAGCTTTAATCTTCAAATATTCAAATGTAATGTCAATCGGCATCTTTTGATGCCTTGATCTTGATCCCCGTTCTTCTCTTTATTCTTTCCTCAAGCACCCCTCTTTACTCTTGCTCTCATTCTCTGTAACCACTTGCGTGCTAGTGGAACTACCACCTTGCTTGGGGTGATATGCTTAAAAAATGACAAAAAAAAAAACAAAGCCAAGAATGATTATGAGAGTTTTAAAAGATAGTGGATTTTCGGCAATATCCACATATACACCACACAGTATTAAAAAAAGCCAACAGGAAAATAAACATCATCTTGTTCAATCCTCCGTACAACAAAAACGAAAAAAACTAACGTAGGAAGAATATTTGTTAAAATCATACATCGACATCTTTTCCCATCAAAAACTCTCCACAATATATTCAACAGAAATGCAATAAAAATCAGCCATATTTGCACCAGGAACATGATACAAATAAAAAACGTACGCTAGTTACTTATTTAAAAGCTACTAAAATGTGTCCTTTTACATTTTATTTCTTATGTTTATATATTGATCTGTACGTCTATTATGACTTTTCAACTCAAGCATTCGTTTCAAAGCGTAACCTCTTTCTGAAATGTTTAACAGTTTAAAGTGCTGGCATTAATACCACGATTACGGTGTTTTTCTCTGTATATCATAAATGAATAATTTATTTCTGTTGATGCACACAACAAAAATAATTTATGTGAAAAGAATGTAGAGTCCAGCTGAAAATATTCTTTTGATTTCCTAATAAAAATCGAGCAAGTCAGAGATCGATGTTGATGTAGAAATTGAGATTTATATTAGGTGTAAAAGTTAAAAAAAGGTCCTTGGTAGAATGAATAACAACGAAGTTAACGAGATGTTACTATTGTTCTTTGTTTGGTGTCGATAGGTCAGCGTATTAGTAGAATCGTCGGTTGTTGAATGCGTTCCTGAGTGCATGACGTTTGGAGTAAACTGGTAGTATTTAGTTATGCCTTGCAGAGATAAGTAAGCAGCGTGTGAGTTGTCTTGTATAATAGAAGAAAACTTGTTGCAATAAGAAGTCTATTACAATATATCACCATTTTTGGTAGATTTTCTGTTGTCACAACGTGAGATAGTTATGGACAAAGGTGATGGAACGAAAAAGAAAAAGAATACAGATGAAATTGGTTACACTGAAAAAATTCTCTTTCAAAAATATTCTTTCAAAAATTTTGAAACTACCAGCGTCTCTCGTTTCGTGTGCATGTGTCGACTTGACAAACACCAACAAACCTCAGTCCGATGAAATCGTAACGGATGAAACGCATCACAAAAACATTTTTCAATTTGTCACAATATTTTATAATTATTGATTATAAATTTTTTTTTTCTTTTAAGTTAAAAGAAACAAGTTACAAAGTTCCTCGCAAAGTTCAACGAAAAAGGTTGTTTTTTTTTTCAACACAAAATTAATTATGTTATTATAAGATGAAAATGTGTATGTGAATTCTAAATGCGAAAATTCACGATTTACGTTATATTATGTGTGTGTGTGTGACTGTAATTCCAGCAGTTAGCTAGCTATCGCCGAATAAATGCCGTACTATTATTACTGTTACAATTACGCTTTGTTTATGTATCTCGCTTGGATATATTTGTAAAGATAAAACGTGCAAACTGGATTATGAAAATACTTTAAGAGTAGGAATTAATTTATAAAAACGAACTTAGTACTCAATAAATTAGATAGAGGATATGAAAATCTGAGAATTCAGTATTGTTTACAATTCCCACGGTTGAATGATATTGAAGATTATTTTATTAATTCGGAAGTGAATGAAATTATTTGTTTTAAATGTGTCTTGTGTAGAAAATCTTTGGATTTCTTACACCAGTTACCACGCCCCTTAATTAATTTTATTAAGTTTCAAGAAATTCTTTTTGTAATTCATAAAGAATATATTTTTATGAATAAATGTACTTTATTTATAGCACTTATTTACTGATAATGTCGTGTATGCACGCCCGTATTTACAAAAATAGGCACGTTTATATATATTTCAAAATTCTTTTTAAAATATTTGTGCTCGATGAATTATACTAATCGTTGTCATTTATGATTAATACATATAGATTTTACTTAATAAAATATCATCGTTCATGACACAAAGTAATGCAGATTTTAAACTCGTGATTTTACCGACATCTTACTCGTTATATATATATATATATATATATATATATATATATATATAAATATGTTAATATTTTCGAGCCGTAAACCAAACTTCCCTTTGTCCCCAGAAGAAAAAAAACCGTGACATTTGGACAGGTTTGCGGAAGTGGGTATGTCTAGACGACATTTCATCCCCCAACTTGAATATATATATATATATATATATATATATATATATATATATATATATATATATATATATGTATACACAAACTCGATAATGCATTGAATAATAAAAAATCATAAATCACTCTTTTCTCACTTCATGCCGAATATTTTTGCTTCCGTTTAAAAGATTTGTTTATCAAAGTAATTATTCATGAAATTCTAATATTGATTAATATCAATCATTAATAATAGACGACACGTTCTGTTTTTTTGAACAAGCATGATAAAAGGGTGGATAGAACTCGCACGAATTTCTCTGCGATTTTACCGACATCATCGTTGTTATAAATAAATAAAAAACTGTTAATATTTTCGAGGCGTAAACCAAACTTTTGATCAAATATGAGAAATAAAATAAAAAGCGGAACGTCGTAAAGTGAAAAATCGATGACAAAGGATTAGTTTTTGTAATTCTGATTTCTACTAGTTTCTACTTGATCAAATACTAACTGCTTGGTAAGTTTGATTTATTTAGGAAGAATATTAGAGAATAATCCAGAATCTCTACCGTGCGGATAGAAAATGAGTTTAATAAATACGCAAAACTAGAAAAGGGCATAAGACAGTGATGTGTCTTCTCACTGGATTTATTCAGCCATTACAGTTCAGCGATCCTGAGAGAATTAGAAATCATACCAGCATTCATTATTGACGACCATAATTTTAACAACATAAGATATGCAGATGACACAGTGATAATAGAAGACACAGAATAGAAAATACAGATGGTAATAAAGGAATGCAAGAAGAAAGGATTCAACAAGCAAAAAGACAGAATGGATAATTGTGAGAAAATGGAACAGCCCAAGATGCGAACAACGAATAGGTGACGCCAAAATCAAGCAAGTCCAAAAATTAAATATCTAAAAAGTGTTTCAACTAAAAAAGCTTTGATTTTGAGGGCGAACACGCATTGAAATAGCGAAAGGCCCCTTCAAAAGCTAAGCAAACTATTAAGAAAACTGGAAAATCTTGTTAAAAAAAAAAAGAAATGATTATTGAACTGTTATAAAATCTTCGGTCTTTCTATATGGCAGTGAATGAAGGTCAATCTCAGATGAGATAACAGAAATTTGGAACGGGAAGTAGATAATACCATGAACTGAACATGTGATCAATGAGGAAGTTTTAGGGAAAATGAACACAAAAATAGATTTTTTTTTTTAGAATAAAATAAGTGAAATTATTTAGATATTTAGAAAATATTAAATTCAAGGTGGACAAAGGAAAGTAAAAATAACATGCCTAATGAGTTTTGTGTAAAATATGAGAAAATAGGCATTAGGAGAGATAGAAAAAAAAAAAGAATAAAGTTTACTAACAGCTACAACGGATGTGAAATTGTGGATAGCCATGATTACTGAAGAGGCATGGTGCATAAAAAAAGATTTGAGTAATTAAACTATATGCATCGTCACCTAACATCGATAATAGATGATCGGAGACTGATGTCACGTGTTTTTGTTGACGTTGCCTTTAGTAATTCCTCAGCTTATATTCGTACTCACTCACTCATTGAACTCACTCATTCACTGACTCTATTCGCCTCAGTCTTTCCTGTTTATCTCACGTAGAAATATTGGATGTCATTTCATCCATTCGTCTATAAGATTGAAAATGCGTTGTGTTTTCCTTTTCTTTTTCATCGAAATTGGTAAGTGAATATATTCTTTGTTTTCTATCGGCATCAACCTCTTGAAAATGTTTTTGAATTTCAGAATTATTAAGCATCGCTATTTCAAAAAGAAAAAAAACCCAAAGAATACTGTTGTATGAAAAATTTACTATTTCATCACAACTGGGAAGTGTGTGTTTAATTGTAGTAATTACAACACGCAGACGCGCAATTTAACCCCCACCCATAATTCTGGACATATTTCTCTGGAAAAAGATGAATTTCAAATTACACCTAGTTTCCACAGTCTTCTTCGAAAAAGTTGCTTTCTCTTTGAGAACTGCCATCCTAGCGGTTTTCCCAAAATTTATATAAAATTCTGTTGTACCGTATTTGCTTTTTTAGTGGATTTCTGTTTTTTTTCAAAAGACAACTTCAAAAGTTTACATTAATTTCATTTCATTCTTTCTCGTTTTATTCCTTGTGAATGAAAAATGCCGAACAGTTAAATACCGAAAAGAAATGCACATTTTATTTAGCTTCATATTTTACGCAGGCTTTGCGATGTGACCCTCAGGAGAGAAAAACTATTCCGAAATATTTAAAGATTAAAAAGTCAAATGTTAATTGAATGCCTTAAAAACAAAATAACCTCCATATATTTTTTGCTAACTCTAAATAAATTATGAAATTTTAAATAGTTTTAAAATTCTGTATTAATTTAGAAGTTTCGGTAACTCCACAAAATCGCTTAAAAAAAAGGGCATGATGAAAAAGACGCCAAACTTTACGAAAACAAAATTTTATCGTCTAAATGCTTATGTTTTTATGAAGAGGAAAGACCAAAGTTTTTTTTAATTATTTTTAAAAATTTTTCCTTCTTTTTAGAACATTATAAATTTTGATTAAAAAAAACCTTGTTTTCTTTGTTTGTAAATAACATAGGAATTTTAGCGCGTTTTTTTTGTAAATGATAAATTTGGAAAAGCTTGCAAAAATAAAAATAATTGTGGGATGTTAATGAAACTTTCAGAAACTATTCACAGATGATCGAAATTATTATAAATATGTTTTTTTTTTATTAAAGTCATGGCAGAAAATTTTTTTCCATTAATTTTTTACCCCCCATAACTAATTTTATGAAAAACGCTAGAAATTCGAGACCATCGGTTTTAGTGATTACAATAGTTAAAAGCACAAGGCTTTGAAGAATGCAAATCATGTTTTTTTTTTTTTTTTTTTTTTAAATGGATCCAAGTACCTGAAAATCAGCTCTGAATTGTAACATACAAAACTCAATAAAACAAAATATGTTATTTAATTTCAAATGCTTTTATTTGTTTTTATTTGTTTTATGAATATGGACAATATTTTCTGAAAGCAAAAAAAATTTTTCAATGAAAATTGAATTTTTAATACAATTATTTGTTATTTCTTTAATTTTAAATATTTTTTTACATTTTAATTGTTTAAAAAAATATTATAAAATTAGTTAAAAGCCGCATCGGGTTTCCTAAGTGACCTTATGAGATAGATCATTTTTTTAGAGCTTTGTAAATTGTAGCATTTTGACTAATCAGAAGATCCGCAGTAATTAAGAAATGTAATTTTGTGTTTATAATCGGGCTGTAATTATAAAGTACAGAAGACCAATTACAATACAATTTAGTTGCATTATTTGAGTTCAGCATTGTTCTCCGCTGTTAAGGCCTTTACTTTTGCAAAACCCGTATGGAGAAGTTAATTTGATTTTTCAATTTCAACTAAGAAGGCTACCTACAAGTATCAGTATCATCTTGTGAAATTTATATGATCTTATTTTTATATTAATCTCAGTTATGACATTTTTCCATTAATGAAATATCAAAATTAATAATAAAATGAATAGAAATACAAATAACACACTAAAATGTAGTAAATGTACATAAAATTATAGTATTTTATGTACAGTTCTGATAAAATTTCATAAGAAAGGTACCTATAAATTAATTAGATACTTTTCTTATGAAATTTAATCTCACTCTTAACAGTCTTATTTTTCATTTCTTTATAATATATTTTCCATAAAGCATCGTAAACCTAAAGATGAAAGCTAAATACAAAAAAAAAAAAAATTAGAGCGCTGAAAGTTTTTCTTTAAAAATAACGAGGTAAATAATTTGTTCACTTAAATCTAAATAATTTCACTTCCTTCCATCCGTAGAAAGAATTAACCTCCCGTAAGTTATCTAAACGTCATGAAAATGTCTTTCGTCATCTGTCAAGTGACGCGAAAGGTTATGACCTGCTTTGTTTTATTTTCAAATTACATTTTTTCGGCGCAGAAGCTAAGTTAAGCTTGGTTCAAAATATTTTAAATAAACAATATAAATTCTGATTTTATTAAAATAAGTTTTGAAAAAATGATAATTGATTTCTAAAAGAATTTCAAATTGAGATTTTCATCTTTTTTATAAAATGGAAAAAAATGATTGAAAATGATGGATTATCTGTCCTTTTTTTTCGACAAAAAAAACAAGATTTTTAACGAAAATTTCGGACGTGCTAGGAACGATTAAAAATGTAAAAAAAATACCCCAAAATACTTTGATCTTTCCTCTTTAATAATAATATGAACATTTAGAGGATAAAATTTTGTTTTCGTCAATTTGGCGTCTTTTTCATCATGCTATCCTCTTTTGTTTCATTTTCGTGGGTGTTATACATATTGGAAAAATGTGTCTCAAAATACAATGAAAATGAAATTTTATTTAAAAAACCAATATTTTTTATTAAAAGGAAAGAGTGAAAGATTTTTGATCTAAAATATATTTATTCCTTTTAGGACTTTAAGAAGTTTAGTTAAATACTGTTTTCCTGAAAAAACACAGGACCTGATTATTGTATGGGAAATTTGAACAACTTTTATGTAAAAAAACACATTGATTTGGAAATTCATTGCAAAAATCAAATAATTATCAGATTTTTAATGAAACGTTCAGAATGTATTCAAAGCCAAAATTAAATTATTTAAAAAATGTGTACCTTTTTGAAAGTCTTTGAAAAAAGTCTTTTTACATCTCTTACTCCACACTCATTTAATTTTACGAAATTTCGAGGAATTCTTTTTTGTATTGCTTATTGTTTATATTTTTTATGAGGGCAAGTATTAGGAGAATTTAAATCATCAATTCCTTTTGATTAAACAGGTTTGTTGTAAAAATAATCAATGAGTCACTCAGCGTCGATAAATTAATTTTGTCTGTTTTCCAATGCAGTGGTCATCATATAATTCCCAAAACGAAATACTAAACTTTCCCGGGTAGCTGGTGATCTTAAACAACTAACCCATCCTTGCTACATAGAAAACCAGCATACTTTCCTACACCATGTTTTCAAGCGGTCACCACCACACATCGATACAAAACATCCTTAACTCTTATACATTAAAAAAATAAAAAAAATTCTTTCAAAAATTCTCTCCCATATGCAACCATATAAATTTAAACTCTATTAATCTGGCATAAGACCATAGAAGTTGGTCACACATTGATAATTGAACTCACTACACTTGTGATGAGCAAAAGTTCATGTTATATTTCAAAATAGTTCGAAAAATGGCATTTATAATGTTACTAGAACCATTTTGTTCTTGTATTTAAATTAGTTTAATTATTTTATTCATTTATAATACAAAATATATGTCAAAAGTTAAGAAATTAGAAGCTTTTGTAAATTGATAATACCACGGTATATGGGCGAGCCTTGAAAACTTTAGATGACCAGAAATCGGTACCATTGATCTCTCCTCTGACCTAAGCGCTACCATGTTAGGGGCGGGAAAAGATTTGGTTACATTCTATGTCTCGAAAACTAAACTAGTTACATTCCATCATCACCAATAGGAGCCTGAACAATTCACCATGTATGGAGGTTCTGTACCTCGGGGAGGCTCTGTACCTTGAGCGCCTATTGAGCCTTAAACTTAACCCAGATCTCAAGTGGAGCTCGTACATAAGATCTATCGCTGAAGATGCTGGAAATAGGATCGGTTCCTTGTACTACTCTAGTAAGTAACTGGCCTCCATCTCTCTACCTTTACAAGATCCGGATCAGGCCAAAAATGTTGTACTTCTGTTATATATGGGAAGGAGCTGCCCAGTCTTCACTTCCTAGTCTCGATAGAGTTCAAAAGCGTCTCCGCATCTTTGTGGGTGACAAATTGTTATCCTACCTAAAACACCTCTCCCACAGACAAAACGTCAGAAGCATCTCTCTGCTCTATCGCTATTTCGACAGAAAATGCCCAGACGAAGTACATTCTTTCGTTCCACCGAGTCTTACGTTTATGACTGATAGCCGCCATACTACGCATATTGTAGTGAACCACCTTCATTCCCTTCGTATTTGGGAGATGTAAACCGCTGGTCTATAATGTATTTTCCTCTCATTATAATCTTAACCTATTCAAGTCTCGGATTAACTGTTATCTTGGCCACGTGTTGAACGGCACCATAAAAACAAAAAACAAATATTGAAATGTCCTCAACAGATCATTAAGTCACAAAACATGATTTAACTTCTCACTACAAATAACTGTCTTTACTTAAGATGGCCGCTCATACCCTTCCTCTCTGTGTCACGCTCTCTTTCTCGCTAACCACTTCCCCCCCCCCTCTTTCTCTCTCTGTTTTACTCTCTGTAAATTATTTGTTGAATTCAAATGTTGAAAAAATGCCTTCATAACTTATGCAACAAGAATACAAGATGTGAGATCAGAATTCATTGAGGCCTCTTTTTTCACAAAATGCTGCTTGCGTGACAGGAATTAATTGTAAGACGAATAAAAGTGGTGATAAAAAAGGGACAATATTAAGGCATAAAATAAATTAATAAAAAATTCAAAACGCCAGATAATATTTAATGAAACATATTTGCTTTGACATAATATTCCTTTTCATGATGAACAAGTAAAGAAAAAAAAAAAACGATAAAATAGGTTGCCCAAAAAGATTGAATTGCTTATAAAAATAATGAAAATAAACTATTACTCAAATCGAAAATTGCAGATATTTGAGTTCCTCCAAAGATTCGTTAAAAAAGTGTATACATAATGGAAAAATGCCTCCAAAATACAATGAAAATGAAATTTTATTGTGAAAACCAATATTTTATTATTAAAAGGAAAGAGTGAAAGATTTTGTGATCTAAAATATATTTATTCCTTTTTAGGACTTTAAGAAGTTTAGTTAAATACTGTTTTCCTGACTTCAACGCAGGACCTGATTATTGTATGGGAAATTTGAACAACTTTTGTGTGGAAAAACACATTGATTTGGAAATTCTTGCAAAAATCAAATAATTATCAGATTTTAATGAAACGTTCAGAATGTATTCAAAGCCAAATTAAATTATTTTTTAAAATTGTACCTTTTATGAAAATTTCTTTGAAAAGTATTTTTTACATCTCTTACTCCAAAACTAATTTAATTTTACGAAATTTCGAAAAATTCTTTTTTGTATTGCTTATTGCAGATTTTTTTCTTTACAAGTTTAATTTGGAGAATTTAAATTTTTTTTTTTTCCTTTTAATTAAATAGGTTTTTGTAAAAAAATCAATAGTCACTCAGCGTCGATAAATTAATTTTGTCTGTTTTCCAATGCAGTGGTCAAATATAATTCCCAAAGACGAAATACTAAACTTGCATCGGGTAGCTGGTGATTTTAAACAGCTAACCCATTTTTTATTAAATAGTAAAAACCAGCATACTTTCCTACAACCATGTTTTCAAGCGGAAACCACCACACATAGATACAAAACATCCTTAACTCCTATACATTCATATAATTGCATTCTTTAAAAAATTCTTTCAAATTAAAATAAGGGCATAAGAACAATTTGAAAACTCTTATAAACATTCTCTCTCTCTCTCCTCTCTCTCTCTCTCTCTTTTCCTTCACTCTATATACTTCTTTCTCAGCTAATGAGAATTTAACCCCCAAATAGAAAAAAGAGAAGGAAGAAGCAAAAAAAATGAACCGGACTGTAAAACAAATTTAAATTTCTTTTTTTGAGAATCTATTAATTTTGAATGAAATTATTACAAAATATCAGGTGGCTCCGCAAAACTTCCGATATATATATATATAAAAAGAAAATAAAAAAGAAAGGAAAACCAAAAATAAAATTATTTTTTGGCCAAAAGAAAAAAAAAAAAAAAATGAATACAAATTGATGTTAAAAAAAAACTGAAATATTTGAGCCACTAAATCTGGATTTGAAAAAATTTTTCAAACTGGATATAAACGGACATGCATGACATGGGAAAATGTATTTTCAAGAGTTTATGTTTCATAATTATATTTCAGCCTTATTTAGGGCCGAGAAAAACACATAATAGATTGACATTGTCCTATTTCGACTTTTGATCAATCAAATTTAAAATTTGAACTTTTTGAATGTTTTTTTTGTAATATAATTGAAAAGGGTGAATTTTAGAAAAATAAAATTTGGGATAAAATTGCAATATTATTGAAAAAGATCAGAGGATATTTTTCAAAATGGCCAATATTATTTTTATTACTTTCATCTATGTTCTTCTCATTGACGTATTTTCCATTTTCCCATCATTTCTTGCAGTTTCTTCTTCCAACCAATGGATTCGGTTTTTGAACGAAATGTTTACAAATAAATAGTTAAAAAAAATGAATCGTTCGATGGCTATACAAACATGTCAACAAAGAGGCGCTGTTTTGACTTCAATTTCAAACCAAAGCGAATGGGATTTCATCTTACACAAACTGTCAATTCAGGTGAGGCGTATTATTGTGGGTGTCTTAAAAATGGAAGTAAGTATCGTTTGTAATTTTGACAAAAATTGATATTCTAAAAGTTTTTCGTTAAAATTCATTTGTCTATTTTTATTTTTACTGCTTTAAAATGTTAGTCTTGAATAAATGTTTAATCATCAAGGTTGTTTTTTTTTTAGTATACGTTCTGATGAGAGAAGTGAATTTTTATGAAGGCCGGACGGTTTGTGTAAATCATTGTTACACTTGTATATCTTTTTTTGGCTCAGTGGTTAAAAAACTGCCAAGATATTGAAGGATTCATTTCAAGTTCATGGAAAATTATTTTTTCGTCTATATTGACCAATGAGAGACGTCCTAGTAAGAACCTGAATAGGGGCTTCTGTGAGCCTTTTTTTTTGGGAATGAATAGGACTCAGGGGAGTGGATGAGAGAAGAAGACATTTTGACACCAAGGAGATCAAGCAAATTAACATCAAAGAACAGAAGGCATTTGACATCAAGAAGAGATTATCAAGAAGGAAAAAGGTTAAAATTTCAGCTCTCAGAGAGAGACTAAAAAGATTTTGAAGCTCAAATGAAAATTTTCCTGCGGTTTGGACAACAAAGAAGAAAAAGAATTCAAATACATTTTTTCCCAAGCATGAACTGTGAATTTAAAAAGGACGTTTCAAAATATACTATATGTCTCAGAAATATTTGGAACAACAAAAAAGTTAAATTTTCTTTTCTTTATTTTTCAAGAAAATGTTTGCGCCATTGTTTTTCTGCCTTCTTGAATTGTTTTCTCTTTTTCACCTTAGAAATTTTTGTCTTTTCCTATTTCCCCAACTTTTTCCATTTTTTTCGATGGTTTTTTTTTTTGGAAACATCAGAAATTTGGTATCTTGCCTTAATAGGCACACAAAAGGAAAATTTTATGCAAATTTTGTATTTGTACCTATTTTTGTCTTTAATTGGGTAATCAATGTTTTTCTTTTAAAATTTGACACAGTGGCTAAGTCTTATTTTGTTATTTGCTTAATTTGACCTCAAGGAAAAGAAAAGCAGATGTTCATTTTTCTCCGTTCTATTCCTACTAACTAGATTTTTTATATTTAATATACAAGAATTTATATTAATAAATTATATATATAAAATATTCGTTGTCTGTTTGATCATTTGGTCAAATTACCTCAATTTAGGAGAACAATCCATAGGAAACTGATTGACCATTATTAGCGATGTGACTTTGATCCTCATTAGATTCCGTTATACTGTCAAACGAATACATATAATAACCACAAAACGATAGTAGAACCACAGGAGAATACACAGCGACTGCAGACACATTAATTTGTAGTAATAAATAGCAGGTATAAAGTTACGTTTAAAAATGTAATGAAAAATGAAATTGAGTATCAGCTATTTTTTAATATATATATATATATATATATATATATATATATATATATATAATTCAACACATAACACTTGAAAGCTTTAAAGGAAAATATTTATAATTTTATATTCAATTTGAAAATGAATCAGACAAATAAAATTTTAAAAAAGACAAAAATAAAAAAAATAAGAGCATATTAAATACACTATCATATATTGACAAGATTAAAAATTCTAATTTTGAGTTTTAACAGTTTTACTTTCTACGAAGTTTATCAGAGAATATGGATTAAATTTTATGAATAAACATTAAGTGATGGATCTAGTGATTTAACAAATTTTGAATCCTAAATTCTAAAATATATAAACAAAAAGTCTGTCAAATATGTATATATTTATTTTATTAATTCTTTAATCATGCAAATATTTGTTTTTAATTCATTGTAAATTATAATTTTTGTTAACCAAATTTTAAAGTTCAAATGATTATAATTTATTTTTTGATTTTATTAACATCGGTGGCAAATTAATTTTTCAAACCGTGAAATAGAAAGAAAATCATAATTTGAAGAAAAGAAATAATTACAAAAATAAATAAATAATAATAAAAGAAAAACAGAAAATTTTTCTTCCTTTATTGGATAGAGGATGATTGTAATCGCTATCTTCTTACGAAAAAAAAGTTGAAGTGTCAAATTTGTCAGTTAATTCTATTATGAAGTCAGCAAAATTGAAACAAAAATTTCAAGATATAAAAACTCCTGAACTAAGAGACTAAAGGAAGTCAAAATGTTGTTTTTTTCTTCTCAGGATTGGGTATTTTAAACTAAAATTACATAATATTAAAAAGTTAATTATCGGAACTTCCAAAAATTTTAAGGGATTTATTTATAGGAGATTTTTTTGCCCAATGCAAGGCAAAGAAAGCCACTAAGATACAAGTTGTTACAAATTATGGAAGAATTGTTAGACACATTAATAATCTTGTAATAGAAAAGAGTAATAAATCTACAGTAGATATGATTGACATTACATTTAATTTTTGCAGATGATAAATTGGCTGGAATGAATGGAGCCAGAAGGCATTAAAATCAAGAAGTGTAAGAAAAAAACTATTAGCATAGAACTTCAAGCTACATGTAGCCAGACCAAATTTGATGAGATCTCAACACATTTCTAGTATTTGCCATTAAATTATAAAAAACAAGGTACCATAGCGAAGAACACATCGAACAATTAAATTTTTAAATTCTTTTTAGAAAAGACACAGGAGGCAACGTTATGGTGGTGGAAAAGATACTGAGGCCGAGCTGTCAGTTCAGGACCAATGATATTGCTGATTCTTTGGATTTTATAAAGGAACTCAAGAGAAATAGCCAGGGCACAGGACCATATGTGGCAGCAATATTCTAAGCATGGACGAATGAAAGACTTATAGATAGGTATGATAGATTCTGGATAACAATAATTGAACGATTTCTATAGGGAAACTTCCAAATTGAGACCCATGCTTTTCATCTTGTGAAGAAGATTTGTATGCTAAACCCTGTCAAAGGTTTTAAAGATGTCAAAGCTACAGTCCGGTCTTCATTGTTTTTATTTAGCATGATAGACTCTTTCCACAATTATCGTCAGGACATCAGCAGTTTAAGTGAGAATTTAAATCAAAAGTCATGTTGCTTTGTGACGTACGTGGCTGCCCCAGGCTCTGATATCCCTGGTCACGGCGTCGATTGTGACGTCGTCCTCCGGTCGCAGCGTCGACTGTGTCGTTCTATCGTGATCTACCACGGCGCCAGTTGTGACGTCCCCAAACAGCACCAATTGTGACGTCTTCGCCGCGGCGTCAGCTGTTCGCTCCTCGCTGCTCCAAACGTGACGTTCTAACCCTTTGGTGATTCGGGTAGGAATCTGGTTAGATTGATACCAGCCTCGCCGTTCCCAACCTGCTTCCAACGCCTGGTTACCAGGGTAACTGCACTGATCTCCAGTCTGCCTACCCACGTTGTGAATTGATCTTAGACAGACGAGATCAAACGGGGGTTGGGGCCGTAATGCAAACTGAGTTCAACGGGGTGATAACACAATTATGTATAAAAGAAAATAAAATGAAAACTTACAAAGTCCAAAGTATCAAAGAAAAAGGTAACAAACTTTTTATGTCTATTTGTTCGGTACATAGGACTATGTCTACTTCCCGACCCGTTCTGTGGATTGTGGCACGACGCTTTCACTAGGCAACTTTAAGGCTTCAAGTTGTCTGCTCTCTAAGAAATTTGTGTTTCGGTGTGTCTTTGGACGAAAGTCAAAAAAAAACTTATTTCTGTGGTCTGATTCTAAGTCGCTCTTCAAACTACTTGTTCTTGGTTGAAGAAGAGTCCAAAAGTGTGCGTGAATCTTGGTCAGCTATCTTGACGCGGTTTCAACACTGGGCGCTCATCTCTGCTTGTCGTCCAGGCTCAAAACTTCTCGCCAGGGTCCGCGGCTGTCTCAAACTCAAACTTCTTCTCTCCGACTTGGGTCGAACGAACAGATTTCTGTCGGTTGGGTTTTCGCTTTTATTGACGCCGTCAAAACTGGGGTGGGTCTGTCGGCGCCAGGGGGTTCTTCGATAATTCTAAATACGTATCCCACCTTCTTATTTCTGGTTGGGATTTTTCATTCTTTTCCATTTTCGGTAACTCTCCTCTCACTCCCGGTAACTCTCCACCCCACTCCCAGTTCCTTACTGTGCCTCTGAGGGACGTGTACCAACTTCCCCACTTCTTCGTATCGGTTCCTCACACTTACACTTCTGATAGAGGCGTCGACCGATTTTCTTCGTGCGTCACGTGACCGCTCTTGGCCAATGAGGTCCTGGTCGGGTATCTTTCATCCTCCTTCGTACGTCATGTGATCTATTTGGCCATT
>CAHIKZ030003727.1:0-63032 GCA_903632075.3 Acanthosepion pharaonis
GGTAATGACTGGTAAGGCAGAGATGTGCTAGACAGCGGGTCCTCAATCCCATGAAGCCCCAAGTACGAAAGGCACACACAGACCCACTCCGCCTCTCAACAGTCATTCCAAGAACAACAAAATAAACACGACCCTGGATTTGAGAAAACAAAAAGTTAAGGAGATGAAGAAGAAACTAGACAAACAAAAGCAGTCTCAACTCCCAAATCCTATTCCTTCCACGTCCTCTGTCCGGTCCACACCTTCACCCAAGAAACAACCTTCCCCTCTGGCAACACCCTCTAAATCACTTCCCCTCAGCAGACATCTCAGCCCTTACAGACAAAGATCAATCTACAACCCTCTTCACACTACCAGTCCTTCTTCCGTTAAACTCTTCTTCATACTCCCAGTTTTTCCCCCTGTTAAAAATGCTGAAATTCCATCTACTTCTTCCAAGCAACAGAGAAGCCCCACACAGGAGCTGAAAGACAAGAAGAAGAAGAAGATGCAGAAACTCATTTACAACACGGGGGAGGATGCTTGTCGGATTTCCCCTGCTCAGGCCGAGAGAGCCAGGGATTATGGCAACCACATCAAAGATCTAAAGTACCTATTTTCAATCAGGCAGTATGCAGACATGGATGTTGAAGTACCTCAAACATCCGCTTGCCCAAAGGGTTCTGACAGTGATCAGAACAGGCACTGGAGCAAAACAGATTTGGGGCCATGCTCGACGAGGCCATCATGTCATATAAGATGGCTTTTACCAATTGCAATCGTCCAAAATAAACAACTAAAACATTTAAAACAATTTTGTGCAAGGATGGTCCCAGTTTTAGTTCACCCCTCCCTATATAGAGCCCTTAAACTGACATTTCCTTGGGATATCAGCTGAATCTCCCAAGACGGTGCCATCAAGTCTGAAATGGGCCACGGGTCTATGGGAGAGGCTGTCGGTATCCTTACCCCGACCATGTTCAAACCAGTGCTCCAAACCGAATTCGGTCTGATAATGGGACTCTAGTTAGTAAGTCCGTGGCCTGAGGTCGAAATCCGGGTTCGGGTACACTTAGATAAGCCTAAGGTTAAGATGGCTGGTTACTGGAAATTGAACGCATCATTATTTGTTGAGCAAGATTTCCGGGACCGGCTTTTACTAATGCTACAGCGGCAATTGTCGGAAGCTGTGGTTGGGAATAAGTGGTGGGATTATTTGAAATCTAAACGTAGGTTCGATGCCTATTTTGCCGACTTTCCCCGCCTTGAGGCGGCTGGGTGCGAGGGGTCCATTACAGAGTCTGAGATCTGGGATGCGCTGAAGCAGGTTGGCCTGTACAAGACTCCGGGATTAGATGGTATTCCCTATGAAATGTATTTGAGACAGTCGCCCGTCTTTGTCCCCTTGCTGTCACAGATTTTCAACAACTGGATGAAGCAGGTGTCTATTCCTCAACGCTTCACCAGGGGTGTGATCAAGTTGCTTCGCAAGAAAAAAAACGGTGGGGATGGGGTAGATAATTATCGGCCTTTGACGATGTTAAATACAGAGTTGAAGATTTTAGCCAAAGTCTTAGCCAGCTGTTTGCTGCTGTCCTCTCTATTCTGATTGTTCCCGAGCAGACTTGTGCTGTGAAGGGCAGGACTATTCAGGACAACCTTCATTTGGTACGCTTGATCATCGAGCGAGTCAACAGTGATGCCGCGCTGATCAATTTTGATCAGTCCAAGGCTTTCGATAGGGTTGACCATCGATTTCTGGAGGCTGTCCTTTCGGCCGCTGGTTTCGGGGTGGACTTTCGCACTTGGATCCGATTGCTATGGACGGGACGGGCAGGTCAAGATACTCGGAGTCTGGTTCGGTAACGACCTCCTGTTGGAAATGAATTGGTCGGAGGTGCGAGAGAAGGCCGAGGTCGCAGTTCGTCAGTGGACTCGGAGGAATCTTTCCTTAAAGGGGAGGGAAGAAACTAAAAGGTTGAAAAACACTAAATTTGGATAGACTGAAAGATATACTGATGACCAAACAAATGGAAAATAAAAGAGCGAGATTTTTTGATAGAAAAAGAAACTAAAAGAAGGTAATTAAGACGTAAAAAGAAAGAGACAATCTGGTTCCAATTAAGAACTGAGATATAAGTGATGAGCTATCCTGGAGGACCGCCGACCTCTTGGAAAGAAATATATAATATTTTTATGACCATTGTGAGCATAGGAGAAGGACACATCCCTGGTTGGAAGTTCGGTCGATAGGTAAGTATTAGCTTTTAAAAGTAGAATGGTTTTCAGCAGAAAATAGATAAAAGAATGACAATTTTTTCATCTGCTGAAAAGTGACAAAATTTCGCCAAATCAAAGAATTTTTCCTTTTGCCGCTTGCTGACCAAAAGGTTTGACGATGGGATACAAACGATAGATTCCAGATGTGAAAAACGACCACACACAAAAGCATGATAAAAAAGAATTTTGAACGATAATTACAATTTCGCCGTTGGGCTAGACCACGCCTAGCCCTTAAGGGAGGAGTTGTTCAGTGACTAAAGAGGAAAGGACTTAGGTGGACTTCTAAAGAAGTTAGAGGACTTTTTACGCACGGAACATTTGTTTTAAACAAGAAGTTGAGTAATGTTGAATATTAAAGATAGAAACTGTTGCATCCTATCGGCACTGCCATATTTTTAAAAAACAGCTGCAAGAGAAATCTTAACCAGCGTTGTAAGATTGATTCAGGATATAAAGAAGCCACAAAAAACAACAAAAAATAGTGTTTTGCGGCGCTGCTGGACATTAGGGATGCATGCCATCTCTCAGTTGCATCTCTTTCCTCTCAGATGCAGCTGAGGAGAATAATACTTTGAGGTGCCCGGCCCTGGGGAAACAGCTACCCAAATCTACAACCTCTCATTACACTATTAGGAAGAGGGATCGGTGGTCACCACCGAGGCCAGCTCAACCGACATTTGCAGGGGCTTGGACAATTTTTGAAGCGCCATTTTCTCTCCAGTTCGGACGACGCCGCTCTCCCAACTTGATCCGTGCCTCTTCAGCGAATGTCTCAAAATCCTGCCAGAGTTTTGAGCATTCGGAATCGCAATCCGTTGACAGTTACACAATGGATCCCCACGTTTGCTTGTTCGTCGCCCGGATGCGGTTTTCGAACCGACGGAGTTGCCACTCCAGGGTAGGGCTGCCCTCTTCCTTCCCCTTCGATGCCTCCTCCCTCATCGACAGACCCAGCGTCCTTTAAAAGGGCTCTGGTGAAATAAATTGTTATATTGGAACCTTAAAGTGGTCTGTTTTCTTTAATATATCTATGCCTATTTATGCAAATAAATAAAAATGAAGTGCATAAAAATATACAATTTTTCGAAGGATAACAATATGAGATTAGTCAAAAAATAAACGGGTTTTTTCGTTCTTTTTCTTTTTTCTTTTTTGAATTTCTTCTTCCTCTTTTTCTTTTTTTCTTTTCCTCTGTTTTTTCTTTCTTTTTTTTTATTTGTTTTCTTTCTTTTCTTTTCTTTTTTCTGTCACATTTTTTTTTGTAGGAGGGAGGGGTTGTTAATTTTCTGAAAATTGTCATTTGTTTGAAACTATTTCAGACTGACATTTGCAAGGAACTGGCGGCCATAAAAACAAGGAGGACCGGCGACGGGCTGACAAGGTGGGGGGCGTTGAGAGAATTCGTAAAAGAGAAAAAAGAGACGGTTGTTGTTTTTTGTAGGTTTTTGTTTTGTATGGCCACTTCCCAGATATTGTAGAAAGAGGTGGAGGCTGTGGAGAGCCAGAACCGTCTACTCTTGCGTCCAGAATAGATGGGCAGGTTGCAATTCAAAAGAGCGGTTTGTCTAATCCAGAAGGAAGTGGGGCGGGGGGAGAGAAAAGAAAATTGGACTCGTAACATCATCATCATCAATCAGATTAATAATGAAGAGAAAGAAAATGTCGTCAGGATCGCATCATCATCATCATCATCATAATTCAAAAATTTCGATTAAATAAAATTACGGATAAAATACTTACTTTTTCATGTAACCCGAAACATATGAGACCATGGCTCTCCACAACTTCCTGTCCCTTAGAGTTCTTCATAAACTTTGTGTTATTTCTCCTAAGCCCTGTTTCCTCCTCCCTTTACTCAAGCTCTCCCCAATAATGTCAGGCGCTGTTTCTCCTCTTATCCTTTTATCTGTCCGTGAGGATCAGATTTTCCGAGCCCTCCGTCCTCATTATTCACCCCCCCCCCCACCGTCGAAACCTCAACTCATTCTTCATGATGTTAAGTATAAGTTTTCCATAAATCTTCATCGTTGCTCACATGTAAGGCCCATGGTATCCTCAGTATCCTCCAGTAGAGCCACATCTCTGTCGCTTCAAGTCTCCTCTTCCTCTTTGAGAAGATCATCCAGCATCCACTACCATTGAGGGCAACAGATAATCACGTCGCAGTTCGGCAGTCGTTTCATTGTTTGTAACGAATATTTCTTTTTTCTTCATTCTCAGCTTAGCTTCCTTGAATTTTATTTGAAATTAATATTATATTGAAACTACCACAGCTGAAACCTCCATTACTGAGAGGACGGGGTTGTGATGGTTTCATGCCTTTTGTCCCAAGGGCATTAATACAGTGAACGTACATAAATAAATCTTCCCAGTTTCGATCCCTTCATTCGGCTTGACTGATTTTGAATTAACTCATGGCAGGTAAAAGGCAGACAATTTCGGGCGACTTTTCAAGGCCGACAACATGCTTTTTTCAAAACACCGGCAAATAAATACACAAAATCTAATGGATTATTAATGAGTCTCAGGAAAGTTTATTTTTAGATTTGTATCGAAAGGCTGGTGAAGATGGGAGGGAGTGATAATAAATTTAAAAAAAATGGTCAATTTCAGGGGGGATAACCGAACGAATTAATCATGAGTTATTCCCCTTTGACTGCTTATGTTTTTAAGTTTTCTTTTCTTATCTGGATGACTGAAAATGTTTCCGGCTCTTCGGATTGTCTTTTGAAGAATTCCTACTTCGGCATTTTGGCTTCGGCATTGTCTTGGACTCTCCTCCCAGATCAACTCATTTACAACATGTTCGACGAACGGTAGGCCAGGATTGAACCCCTTACTACCTTTAGTAATTTTTTTCTTTTGATATTCTTTTGATATGAAAGGAAGATGTCATTTTGGGGGAAGAGAGGAAGGGGAGCTGACATTTTGTTGTGAGGGGAGGAAGAGGGTTGACATTTTGTGGGTCTGTGAAAAAAAGTATTTTATCCTCTAATTCTATTTCAGAGAAATTTGTTTTTAATTCTTTAATGATGATGATGATGATGATGGTGCGTCCACGACGCCATTTTCTTCTCTCTTCTTTTTTTAATTAGATTAATGATGATGATGATGATGATATTTTTTTGTTTTTTTGTTTGCCTTTTTTACAACATTTTCCGGAATAGACGAACCACTCCGTTTAATTTCAACCTGCCCTTCTATTCCCGACCAAAGTGTAGGCAGCTGTGGCTCTCCACAACATCCAGCTCTTTCTGCAGTAAGCAAAAACCTATTTGGAATTTCTTTCAAAAAAAAAAAAAAAAAAAGTAACCGACATTTTCTTTTACAAATTCTCTACAAATCCGTCGCCGGTCCTCCTTGTTTTTATGGTTACCATTTCCTTACCAATGTCAGTCTGAAATGGCTTCAAACAAATGGTAGACAAATTTCAGAAAATTAAGGCAATCCTCCCCACCCCCTGCGAAAAAAAAAAAACGTGACAACAAAAAAAAAAAAAAAATTCAAAAGGCAGAAAACAAAAATAAAAAGAAAAATTTAAAATAATATAAATATGGAAAAACAAAAAAAGAAAAAAAAGTAAAAAGAAAAAAGAAAAATCGAAAGAAAAAGAAAGGAAAAAGAAAGAAAAAGAAAAGGAAAAAGAAAAAGAAAAAAAAAAGAAAAAAAGAAAAAAAGAAAGAAAAAAGACAAACAAAAGACAAAGAAAAAGAAAAAGAAAGAAAAAAAAAAAAAGAAAAAAGAAAAGAAAAAAGAAAAAAAGAAAAGAAGAAAAAAAAAAAAAACAAAAAAAAAGAAAGAAAAAAGAAAAAAAAAAGGGAAAGAAAAAGTCATGGTCGAAAAATAAAAAATCCAAATTTATTTGAACAAAAATCGAAAAAATGATTTTTTATTTGCAATTTTTGAAGAATTTCTCCATTTTCATTCCAGACAAAGATTTCCGATGCTCCCCTCTTGTCCCCATAAATTCCCAGTCGTCGGATCGACACGAAGGCGGGTTAAACCACTCCCCTCCGGTGACCTCCAAGGGTGGATTGTTTTTATTTTTCTCCATTTTATTGAAACAAACAATTTCTTTAAAATTCCGATCACAAGCGAAAATTTTTTTCTGAATTTGACACAAAGAATAAAATTCTTTTACTTTTGTGTTAATTACTTTTTGCTTTTTTAAAAATGGCGGCGATTTTTGTCGCGCCAAAAAGAAAAGTCTTCCCCTCACCCTCGTTCCCGACCCCCAAGGACAACAAACAACCAAAATGTCTTCGGGGAGGCGACACATGTCCCAGGGGCGGAATCCCTCTCCTCCATCCGTTAAGGGAAATTGGCCGACCAATTCCCCAGAATCTCTGAATTCTAGAATCGATTCGCTGTCCCAATCGCCAACAAAGACGTGATTGTCTTCGTCGCTGGCGACAATCGATGAAATCAACGACGGGTTCGATCCTTGCAGAGGGCATTCACTTTCCAATTGCAAATGCCCGGATGTCCAGTCGATTATTTCTTTCTTCAGTGACTCTAGGGAATCGTGACACCATTTGGGAAAGGTCACAAACCAATGTCCTTTATCGGGTGGAGCAAACGATTGGTGGAGCCGCGCAGAAAGCTCAGCTCCCACCAACCTCAATCCACAAACGACGTCCTCATCGTCGGTGTCGTCACTCAACAAATGTCCCAAGGTGTGGCGCCAGATTTTCACCTTCCCCAAAAGTTCTTCTCTCTCCTTGAGGGAGAGGCGCCATTTTCTCTCCAGTTCGGACGCCATCCCTCTCATATTTTCGCACAGCTCTCCCAACTTGAGCCGTGTCTCTTCAATGAATGTCTCAAAATCTTGCCAGAGTTTGGAGCATTCCGTATCGCAATCCGTTGACAGTTCGTCAATGGATCGCCTCGTTCGCTCGTTCGTTGCCCGGATGTTGATTTCAAACTGGCAGAGTTCTCGCTCCAGGGTGGGGCCTCCCTTCTCCTTCCCCTTCGACGCCTCCTCCCTCACCGAGAGCGGACGAGACGGACACTGAGGTGAGGCAGTCACGTGATTCACGTAACACGCGTCACACATGCACACGTTGCACCGGTCGCAAAAGGCGTCCTTGGATTGGCGGTGCTGTCGACAGTCATCAATTGTGATGACCCGGATGGCCTCCACCCTCGACACGCCCGACAAGATTTTGGTCTCGTGTCTGGTTTGGAATTTCTTATGAAATCCCTCGCAAGTCTGGCACAAGAGTTTCTGACAGTCCTGGCACCAAATCTGGCCGGTCAATTCTTTGCCGTCTTCCGAACACGTATCACAATTCAGTTGGCGGGATTCCAGGTGACGACGCCTCAAAGACCTAACCAAAAATGGTGCCAGTCGCAACTCGTCACCTGTCACAGACTGGAGGCACTGGGGACACAAGCGATTTCCTTCAAGAATCATCTTCACGCACGACCCACAGAAAGAATGAAGACATGGCAACGTCCTCGATGCCAAATCCAAAACTTCGACGCATTTCGAGCATTGGAATGTCTCTTCTTCAGTTACATTGGACGCCATTTAGAAAAATTCTTTTGAAGATAAAACAATCAAATCTGAAAAAAAAAAAAAAAAAAAAAATGGTCAAAGTTCAAAATCAGAAAAAGACAAAAAATTCTATTTATAAAACCGGAAGTAAAATTACCTAAAATTTTGAGATTTTACAAGAAAAAAACAAATCAATTTCCGGAAAGAAAATTATTTTCTTCTAAAATCCCTAATAAATGAATGGGAGGAGAAGAGTTAGGGGTGGGGCGAATGAAATAGTGAGAGAGTGGGGAATGGAGAGAGTGGTTATCAATAAAGAAAGAGAGTGAGAGAAGAGTAATTCAAAAGAAGGAAAGAAAATATAAAAGAAACAAATAGAAAGGAGCGGGGGGACTTCTAATTTTCCGCTTTCACAGTCACATTTAACATTCTCTTTTCATCAATTGTAATATTTGAAAATTTTAACATTTTTTCCAATTATTTTTTCAATTTCTTTCAAAAAGACACGTACAAAATGAAGACATTTTTTTTATTTACTGCCAATTTATATTTTTATCTTCTTCGCTTATCTAGTATGGCACAAGGACAATAGAAGCGAGTAAATTAAGCCCTACTTAAATAAAGTGGTCTACGCATAACAACCGAAAAGGAAACTAATTTAAATTGAATAAAAGAATTTTTTTCTTTTGCTAAAATAATTTGAACAATTAAAAAAAAAATAAACTAATTCTATGAATAGAGAAAAAGAATTTGGTTTTCCTCTCAATATTTAAAAGATAGATAGATAGATAGATAGATAGATAGATAGATAGATAGATTTTTCGGAAGTAAGTATTTTAAACATTATTTTTTTTTGTTTTTTAATAAGCGGACCACTTTACTTAAGTAGTGCCTCGTCTTCCTTTTTAAATCCTACAACAAAACTTAAGAAAGCAGATAAGAAATCGGGGAGGGCGGTAAACAAAAAACTTATCGTTTTCTTTCCTTTGTTCAATAAGAAGAAGAAGAAGAAGAAGAAGAAAACAAAGAGAACGAGTCAGACAAGAATTTTTCTGTGAAAAAAGAAAATGGTCAAGAAATGATAAAAATGATTTCGAATAATGAGAGAGGGAGAAAGAGAGAGGAAGGGGGGATTTCTTTTTTTTCTTTGCTTTTAAAGAAGCAAAGAGCTAGACCGATAGATAGACCGATAGATACGAATAGACTGACCGAATTTTCGGAAGGGTTTCCAAGTATTTCACAAGCAGATAAGGAAATTCGGCGACAAAATAACTTATTGTCTGCTTTATTCAATAACAAATCAACAAATTGACAACGAGTCAACCGAACATTTTTCGATTAAAAAAGAAAAAAGTTTTCAAAATTAAATTCAATTTTTTCGGCAGAGAAAAGAAAAAAATGAATTTAATAAAGATAATTTTTTTTCTTTTTTTGAAACTTTTGTCGTAGTGGCTTTCTTGCCTTCATTGGGTTGAAATGATTAAAAAGAAAGGAAGAAAAAGGTTTTGTTGTGTTGATGGAAACATTTAAGAAGAAGGTTGAATGATTTGGAGAAACGATAAGAAAATTCTTACTTACATTTGATTTTGATTTTCACTTTTGGGATGAAAAGAAGCGAGACGAAAACAAAACACGTCTTGTCTGTTGAATTTTCTGAAAGCAAACTGCAAAGGGCGTCGGCCGTACGGATGACGTCATCGGAATACAAGACATTACATTGGACGAGAATAATCACGCCCCTGGACACGTGACTTTCTTTACGTGTTATAGATGAGAGAAGGGGGGAAAGAGAGAAACAAGAGAGAAAACATGGAACGATGAGAGAGGGGAGAATTCTTTTCTTTCCTTTTTATTTCAAATAACTCACGACATTTAATCATTTGAAAAAAATTACTATCAACTTTTTTATTAATTGTTGCTAAAATAAAAAAAACTTATTAAAAATAAAAAAGTAGTAGAAAATGAAAACACGACTATATAATATTTTATTAGTTAATATTAGTATAAAATAATTAATTAAATTTATTTTTTGCGCAAATTTTTTTATTTCCAAAAATAAAAATCCTAATTGTAAAATGTAAAAATCTTTTATTTTATATTTTGACACATTTAATTATTATTTTTAATTATTTTATACTACTGACTAATAATTTTTTTATAAACGGATACAAATTTAATTAGTATATTTCCGATTAATTCTTTCAAAAAAATTAACAATACAGGTTAAAAAAGAAATTCGATTCGGGTTTCAATCTTTAAAAAAATTTTGGTTTGTTACAAAAAAACTATCGCGAACCTTACTTCCAAAAATAATTACTTACTCTTTATTTTGGAGGGAAATTTAGATTTTTTTAAAAAATAAATAAAGTTTTACTTTTAAACATTATTACATTAAAAAAGCAAGCATTTTTCTATAAGTAAAGTTAATTACTATTTTGAAAGAGAGTAGAAGCAAGTTTGAGTTTTGAAAAGCGATTATGTTATATTTCTATTTGAAAAAAGAAACCAAACTTTAGTTAAAAATAAAAATTAAAGAGACAGACATGACTTCAAAATTAGTCGTGTTGAATATTCGTTTTACTAATTTAACTATATTTTATTTAAATTAATTTTCGAAAAAATAAAACTCGATATAGTTTTTGCTTTAATAAAACTTAATTGAAAATTATTTATTTTAGTTTTTTATGTTAATTACAAATTAAAAAAACAACGAAGTTTATTTTTTAAAGATTGAATAAAAAATTCCTTTCCATAAGATGGCCGAAAACTATTAATAAGTCAATAATACACACACACGTTAATTATTGTAGTTTTTAAGTTTTAGCCGGACACACTCGAATATTTGAATAAATAAATATTAAATATTTTATCAAATTATTGTATTTAATATTCTTCTTCTTTTAAATTTACATTGTTTTTTTAATATTCGTTTTTTTAAAAGTTACGCTTTTATTTACTATAGATGTGAAAATAAATTCAAGAGAATAGAAATTTTCAAAATACAGTTCAGTGGATTTTTATCGGAATTAAAATCCGGGGTAACATTAACTTTTAGCATTCCGCTATCACTTTTTTTTTTTATCAATGTCGATTTCTGTGCAAAAAGCGGATCACAGACCTTATCCAGCTTCCTACATATTTTCAGAAAACCTCGACTTCTGATTGGTCATTTAATATTTAAATCATGTCCGAGTAACATAGACCTAGTTCTTGACCTGACTAAAAAATAATTCCACCCAAAATCTATCAATGCCTTTCGAGTCTGTCACGTGATTAAGTTGATTTATAAATACCAGACACGAATTCGTTCTTTCGTTTTTCCTTGATTTCTCTCGCTACAAAAATGTTGCTGTAAAAAAGAGATCACGTTTCGCCCCTTTGCGGACGGACGCTATGAAAACATACACACACACATACACGAACGTACGAAACTTCCCAAACAACGTTACAAACATAGGATTTTTTTCAAACTCCATTATGAACAATTCAAATTTAATGACAAGCAAAGAAAACTTAATTCCAAATATTACGGAACATTCACTCCATCAACTTTTCTGAAGCTAAAAGTTTACTCAACATATTCTCAGCTTTATAATTTTTTCAACTCTTTAACAGTGAGCATTTTGAGCGGCAATGTGAATTTCGCCAACATGAGATAGATAGATAGATAGATAGATAGATAGATAGATAGATAGATAGATAGATAGATAGATCTCCATCATTGACAAAATAAGGCAGTAATTTGTAATGCATGCCAACATCAACTTAATTTCTCCGTCAGAGATATCTCATTTGTGCTGATAGTGAAGAAGAAAAAGTAATGCAGGCGAGATAAGGTTCTTTGTCGTTTATAAGAAAGGCTTAGACATTGTCCTCATTTCAAATGCAGTCAGCGTACCTTGACACCCATGGACATTGGATGACATACTTTATCACTGGTTAGATAAAGTAGAAGGCGTAATGCAGGCGAGATAAGCTCCTTTGTCAGTGATAAGAAAAGTTTAGACATTGCCCTCATTTCAATGGCAGTTTAACCAGATAATACATTGGCAATTGTTGTCTCCCACCTTATCTAACCTTTACAACTATGAACATTGGATGACATTCTTTTTACTCGTTTCATAAAGAACAATTTTCGTCTACATTCGGAAAGCGTCCATATTGTCTTTTTACAGAGAGATTTTTATTTATAGCTGAATTTTGATCTAATATATATATATATATACCCAAATATTTCTAAAGTAAACTTTTGTATTGCTATTATTCTAATTTACAATTACTTTCAAATCGCCTACTTGTATTTTTTTTACGTCTAATCATTTTACTTTATTCATTGTCTTATCTTTTATTCCAAAATACTTTCCCAATGTTACTTTGATGCTTACGTGAACCCATTTCAAAATAGCAGTTGGTCACATTTTTCATTTATTAAATTAATTTTTCATTTGAATAATAAATATATTTTTTGAGTTCTTTCTTACGATTTTCTTCTTCAGAAATGACATGCGTTAATTTCTGATTTTTTAAATTTTTATATGAATGAAAATCTTGTCTGAAAAAGAAATCAATAATTTTATGTTTACCAAAGGAATTTGCAGCGGGAAATAACTCTGAATTTATATAGTTATTTTCAAGAATTGCTTAGATGTGGCACAAGGTCGAAAGAATGGAGCATCTAGTGAGGATCGAACTCACTTTTCAGTTGTAACTGATAAAGCGAGACAAGCTTGCTAACCATTACACCACGCCGAAGTGATCACTCTGAATTTGCATAAACTGATAATGCAGAGTTATTTCCCTTTTAATAACAACGTAAAAGGAATGAAATAAAGTTCAACAAACATTTTTTGGTTGATAAAAATGATTTTTAATAAAAGAGGAAATTATTTAAATATTCTCCGTTTAATCTTAATCTAAATGTGAAATATAAACAAACAAATTCTTAAGAAGGATTTTAAAAAATTCCAGTTTAGCTGTTTTAATTTTTTTTCGAAGTTTAGAAAACTGATAAAAATTCTTGCAATAAGAAAAATTTGATTTAATTTTAAAATTTTCTTTTTTCTTTCGCACCCTAAAAGGAATTTGATTTTCTACATCGGATGACTGGGGCTGTTTTTAACTCGTCGACGATGAAAAGAGGAAACAAAAGAAGAAAGAAAAATAAGCCAACAGTGAAAGACAGAAAATGTTCATAAATTTGGGGTATCTAATCTAATTTTGAACTGTTAAGAACAATAACAAAATGTATTTCGATATTTTGGTTCCATTTTTGAAAAGAGAAATTTGTTTAAGACCCAATGACACAAGTGAATTTGCCAACCTTTTCCTGGTTTTGAATATTAAATAAGTGCCACTTTTTTTTTGAAGGAAACTGAATTGTTTTTATTTTTTTTTGAGCCTAAAAAATTGTATTTCTTTTTCAGAAAAAGTTTTTTACGTTAAAGTGAACATTTAAGGTTCACAAAAGGAAATTTTTGTGCAATTTTATTTGTAAATATTTTATTCTGTTTTTAATGTCTTTTTAATAAACATAAATTTCGTTGAAATTTCACTAAAAAGTTTTGAGTCTTTTCTTATGTACTTTGCACCTGAAGAATATTCTGGATAAGAGAGGTGACGCCCTCTCTTCTCTCACTCTCTACCCAGAAAAAAAAAAACTCTTTTTGCGTGTCTCATCACAGATATTTTATGCCCAGGGGTAGTCAATGATGGACAAAAACGGGAAACTTCAAAATGGGATGTGTACAAATTTGGGTCAATGAAAAGTGTGGAGGTCATCCCCATTGAAGATGCCGTTCTGGGCATCATAAGTACTGAACTTCTGAAATGGCTGGAGATGGGTGGGGGTCAATGTCAATATCGGACGCTTCTTCATGGACATGCATCACCAAAGTCGTGTATAGTTAGTACTTTGGTTCTATCTCCAGTAAAATCTGATACATTTGAAGATTATTATTATTATTATTGATTTTGTTGTTGTTGTTGCTTGTGTTTATTTCTTTTGTTTCAATTATTTACAAAGTCTTTTAATTGAAACCTAATTGCAAATGAAGTTTTTTCATACGGAGTTATTGAAGAAGTTTTTCTAAATATATCATCAGTCCTCATTAACATAACACAATCGTTTCTCCATCTGTCTATATTTCTGAGATGAGGTATTATGTACACTATTTACATCATTCGAACTATTGTCCTCATCTTTGTCACCATATTTATCACAACGTTTCGGCCGTTGTGCGCTCCGGCCTTCTTCAGGTATTTGGAATGTCAAACGGAACCCTTTTATTTCGCTCACTGGGGTAGACTGTACTAGTTCCACGTGCCATGTTTAATGGATGTCAGTTATCAGTTATCTCTTGTTAATTTCCCTCTCCAAGTTCTCCACTGCCTTAGCCGGGTATTGAACTTACACACTTTGGGTCTAACTAACGTCTTTATCCACTATGCCATGTGTCCTTAAGGACACATGGCACAGTGGATAAAGGCAAGTTTGGGTAATGGCAGTGGATAATGGCAAATTTGGAACTAGAACAATCTACCCGAGTAAGCGAAATGAATGGTTTAGTTCGACATTCCAACCTCCTGAAGAAGGCCGGAGCGTACAACGGCCAAAACGTTGTAATAAATATGGCGACAAAGATGAGGACAATAGTCCGAATAATGTAAATAATGTACATTCTATTTTATTTAATATTCTGTTGGTGTCACACGTTGACATAGTCTGTCCTTCAGGCATGATGCCAATGAACCTCCTTACAACTCAAGAACTTTTCAAAGAATCCCTGTAGAGTAAATGATTGTAGTTTTCTGGAGGACTACAAACTTCGTCTCAATTCAAATTCTTACTAAGCAATTTGACAATTTTCTAGATGATGTTCCAAGCGCAGCCATTACTAAAGCAATTAGTCCTACATTCATCTTCCATAGATTCTTCAGTTCTCTATCAAGATCCGGGCATTTTTCTATTTTTACAAAATCTTTTGTAGTCCACTCTTGTATTAAATGAAACAGCAAAGTCATTGATTTGACCCTTGCTATTCTTCTTATCTATAACAATAGCTTCAATGACATAATCTGTTTTAGAAGCACAAAGACCCGATCTTATTGTTATAGATAAGGAGAAGATAAAATGTTAAGTTATTGACGTTACTTTTCCATATGATAAACAGCTATTTATTTTTATTTTGATTTTCTTATTCAGCTATTCATGGCTGGTTTTTATTTATTTTTTCTTTTTATATTCATTTGGCACGACTGAGAAATGTGGAAAAAATATTCCTTAAATAAACGAAATTTCCCAAACCCTGGGGGTGTTGCTGAGGAAGAGGAAAAGGAAGATTCGTTAAAAAAAGAAGGAAACGAGTGTCGAACTGCTACGTGATTATCTCAATGGCAGTTGAGATGAAGAGGAGGCATGAAGCGATATGTGGCTCTACAGGAGGATGCTGAGGATACCATGCACCGAACATATGAGCGACGTTGAGGTTTTGGGGGAAAATGTAAAGTTATACTTAACATCAGGAAATATGAATTGAGGTTTCGACACGTGGGTGGAGGTTAATAATGAGGACGGAGGGCTCGGAAAATCTGATCCTCACGGGACAGTTGAGATGAAAGGCAAGAGGAGAAACAGCGTATGACATTGTTGGGAAGCTTGAGTAAAGGGAGGGCGGGACAGGGCTTAGGAGAAATAACAGTAAGACAAAGTTTATGAAGAGCTGTAAGGGACAGGAAGTTGTGGAGAGCCATGATCGCATATTTCTTGTGGGGATACAGCACATACTGAAGATCGGAAAATGGAAGACTTTAAAAAGAGTAAGTAGTATCGAGAGAAAGTAAAGAAAAGCTAAAAACAGTTTTTTTTTTGCGGGGGAGGGAAGTATTTGATCAGTAATGATGATGATGATGATGAGATCACGACGACATTTTCTTTCTCTCCTCATTTTTAATCAGATTCATGATGATGATGATGACACGAGTCTATTTTTCTTTCCCCTCTATCGCCTTTACACCCCCTCCCTTGAAACTTCCGGAATAGACGGGCCGGTCTCTTTAATTCCAACCTGCCCTTCTATTCCGAATCCGAGAGAAGGCGGTTGTGGCTCTCCACAGACTCTTTCTCTTTTTGCAATGTCTGTAAAGTGGCCATAAATACAAAATCCTACTTGGAATTTCCGACTTAAAAAAAATCCGAGAGTTTCTCTTTTACATATTCTCTACACACCCCCACCTTGTCAGCCCGTCGCCGGTCCTCCTTGTTTTTATGGTCGCCAGTTCCCTTGCAAATGTCAGTCTGGAAAAAGTATCAAACAAATGAGACAATTTTCAGAAAATTAACAAACCCCTCTCCTTCTGCGAAAAAAAAAATGATTGAAAAAAACGACGCTAAAAAGAGAAAGAAAGAAAAACAAGTGAAAAAAGAAAAACAAAGAAAAACAAAGAAAAAGAAAAGAAAAAGAGAAAGAATAAATTAAAAAAAAGCAACCCTTTTATTTTTTTGACTGATCTCATATTGTTATCCTTCAAAAAATTGCATATTTTTATGGAAAAATTTAAAATTAAATGAAAACAATTTTATTTATTTGCATAAATTCAAAAAAAGTTAATTGGTTTCGATCCAAGAAAAAATTTACCTCAACTCATATTACGAAACTGAACATTTTTCTGGGTTTATTTACCTCGACTCATAGTGTTAAATCATCGAAAACTAAAACTATATTGCAATAAAATAAATTTTATTTACAAACAGAAAAAATAAGCATCAAGATTTTTAAAATGTTTTAAAAATTAATTTTCAAAATTTTCAATAAATTTTCTCTATCGTTTTTCAAAAAAAGAAACAATTTTTGGCGGGAAACGAAAATTGTCGTAAAATAAGATTATTTCCAATCGATTATTTCTCTCTTCAGTGACTCGAGAGAATCGTGACACCATTTTGGAAATGACACGACACAACGGATTTTCTCGGGTGGAGCAAACGATTGGTGGAGCCGCGCAAAAAGCTCTGCTCCCACCAACCTCAATCCACAAACGACGTCCTCATCGTCTGCCTCGTCCCTCAACAAATGTCCCAAGGTGTGGCGCCAGATCTTTACCTTAACCTTTTCCCTCCTTGCGGGAGAGGCGCCATTTTCTCTTCAGTTCTAACGCCATCACTTTCATATTATCGCACAACTCTATCGTGCCTTTTCAACGAATACCCCAAAATCGTCCAAGAGTTTTGAGCATTCAGAATCGCAATCCGTTGACAGTTGCTCAATGGATCGGCTCGTCCTCGCGTAGGTCTTCTTTATTTGGATTTCGAAGTCTCCCAGTTTACGTTCCAGGGCGGGGCCGCGTTTTTTCTCTTTCAACGCCTCCTCCCTCACCGACAGCGGACGAGGCGGACACTGAGGGGAGGTGGTCACGTGATCAATGTAACATGCTTTGCACAGGCACAAGTTGCACCGCTCGCAGAAGGCGTCCTTCGATTGGCGGTGCCTTGACATTCGTCTGTCCTGATCACCCGGATAGCCCCCACCCTCGACAAGCCTTTGGTCTCGTGTCCGGGTTGAGATTTCTGATGGAATCTCTCGCAGGTCTGACACAGATGTTTTTACAGTCCTGAAACCAAATTTGGCCGGTCGATTCTGTCCCAAATCACGAATCGCACCTCCATTCTCTGGATTCCAGCTGACGGCGCCTCAAAGACCAAAGATGATGCCAATCTCAACTCTTCATCGGTCGCAAGTTGTTGGCACTGGGGACACAGGCCATTTCCTTCAAGAATCATCTTAATGCACGACCCACAGAAAGAATGAAGACATAGCAACGTCTTCGATGCCAAATCCAAAATTTTGGTGGCATTTCGAGCATTGGAATGTCTCTTCTTCACTTACATTGGACGCCATTTTGAAAATTTCTTTTGAAGATAAAAAAAAATCTGAAAAGAAAGAAAAGAAAAAAAAAGGTCAAAGTTCAAAATCAGAAAAAGACAAAAACAAAAGTCCATTTATAAAACCATAAGAAAAATGACCCAAAATTTCGAGATTTTACAAGAAAAAAAAATCGATTTCCGGGGAGAAATTTTTTTCTTCTAAAGTCCAAAATAAATGAAGGGGAAAGGAAGAGGTTGGGGGTGAATGAAATATTGAGAGAGTGGGGAACGGAGAGAGTGGTTATCACTGAAGAAACGAAGGGAGAGAAGAGCAATGCGAGAAAGGGAAAGAAAGGAAAAAAAAAAAAAAAACTAATAAACAGAGAGAGAGAGAGAGAAAAGATCGACCGAGAGAGAGAAGAATGTAGAAGGGTAGGAAGGAGAAAGAATAGAGAGAGAGAGAGAGAGAGGGAGGGTGGATATTTTTCCCATGTAAATAGAAAAAGAATCCTTCAAAGTCGACCGATTTTTCATGAGATAATAAGGGAAATGTATTGAAGGGGAGGAATGGGGAAAGAAGAGAAGAGAAGGAAAGGACGTTATGAAAGAGAGAGAGAGAGAGAGGGAGAGGGAGGGATGGTGGAAATGTCCATTACTTTTTTGTGTAGTTTCCCATTCCAGGCTAGAGAGTTTTGTTTACTCTGTTGTTTTACTGATGCAGGGACAAGATAGTTTTATGCCTTTCCTTATGAATGTAACACTTGAACGGGAATTGAACCCGGTTCTTGATTCCATTTTACATGAGACATCAATCTTTGAGTTTTTCTCTAAAATCGCAAAAAAAATTAAATATTGAGAGAGTTTGTTTGTTGTTTTACTGATCAGGGACACACATTTGCCCCCACCAGAACCACCACCACCACCACGGGCGGAAAAAATTCCTTGGAATTTCTGAATTTCCCCCACCATTTAGAATTTACCGGGAAAAAATTCTTTTTCGTCTTTTAGAAATTTTTAGAAATTCCCCCCCACCGCTACCACCACCGACACTTTGGTTTTATTCTCTCCAATTCGTTGTCAAATGTCAGTCTTCGAATGACTTTAAACAAAATAAAGACCAAATCTCTTTCGAGAACATGTCAGAAAATTCACGGTCCTCCACGACATCCACGAAGAAAAAGAAAAACACATTTCTTGTTTTGATGCGTGAAAGAGAAACAAAGAAAAGAAGAATAAGTTAAAAGAAAAGAGGTAATGAAGAAAAAAAGAAAGAAAAATAAGAGACAAAGAAAGAAAAGAAGAAAAAGAAAAACAACGAAAGAAAAAAGAAAAGGAAAAAGAAAGAGAGAAACAAGGAAAATAAGATGAAAAAAGAGAAGAAATGAAAAAGAGACATAGAAAAAAGAAAGAAAAAGAAAAATACAATTATTTACCTGAACTCACATTGTTATCCGACGACAAATTCAATTTTTAAGTGCAACAAAAATTAATTTTATTTGTATAATTTTGCATAAATTAAAAACAATAGTCGATCAATAATTATCGATTTATTTGCTGTTTTTATTGCAATTTCCAAATGAAATTTCATTTCCTTTCCACATTTTCTGTCAAACATTGATGGTCGGAGATAAAAAAAAAAAAACAAAATTGCATTAAAGAAAAATTTCAGAAAACCAATCTTTAAAAAAATTAAATTTTATACAAAAAAAAAAAAGCTTTTTTTTTTAAATGATTTTGAAAATTTTCAATAAGATGTTTCCATCTTTTTGAAAAAAACCAAACAATTTTCGGCTGGAAACAAAAATCGCCGGAGAATTTTCAGATTTTTCCGGAAATTTATACAAATTTCTTTCTGGTAAAGAGAAAAAATTTTTTTTTTGTTCGAAAAATAAAATAATCCAAATTTATTTGAACAGAAATCGAAAAATTCTTCTTTTTTTTGCAATTTTTGAAGAATTTCTCCATTTTCATTCCAAACAAAAATATCCGACTTTCCCCCTCTTGCCCCCCACAAATTCCCAGTCGTCGCATCGGCACGAAGGTGGGGGTAACCATTCCCCTCTGGTGACCCCCGAAGGTGGATTGTTTTTATTTTTTCGCCATTTTCATTAAAACAAACAATTTCTTGAAAATTCCGATCACAAGCGAAAATTTTTTCCTGAATTTGACACAAAGAATAAAATTTCTTTTCTTTTGTGTCAGTTATTTTTTGTTGTATTAAAAACGGCGGAGATTTTTGTCGCCCCAAAAAGAAAAGTCTTCCCCCCCTCGACCCCCCAGGACAACAAACAACCAAAATGTCTTCGGGGAGACAACACATATCCCGGGGGTAGAATATCTCTCCTCTGTCAGTTAAGGTAAATCGGCTGACCAATTCCCCAGTCTCTTTGAATTCTAGAATCGATTTGTCCTTCCCATTGCCAACAAAGACGTGATTGTCTTTGTCGCTGGCGACAATCGATGAAATCTGCAGTTCCGATTCTTGCAGAATGCATTCACTTTCCAGTTGCAAATGCGCGGCATTCTCCAGTTCAGATTTCATCACTCTCATATTATCGCACTGCTCTTTCAACTTGAGCTGTGTCTCTTCAGCAAATGCCTCAAAATCCTGAGTGAATTTTAAGCATTTGGAATAGCAATCCGTTGATAGTTCGTTAATGGATCGCTTGTTCGTTGGCCGGAGATCCTTCACCTTCAACGCCTCCTCCATCGCCGGCTTGTGTTTGGCCAGGAATCTCTTGTGGAGTCTCTCGCAAGTTTGGCAAAAGTGTTTCTGACAGGTCTGGCACCACATCTGGCCTGGCAATTCTTTGCCGTCCTCCACGCACCAATCGCAATTCTGTTGGCGGGATCCATTCGACCCCAATTGTAAAATTTCTTCTGAAGATAAAAAAATCAAATCTGAAAAGAAAAAAAAAAAAAAAAGATCAAAGATCAAAATCAGAAAAAGACAAAAACAAAAGTCCATTTATAAAATATTTTAAAATGACATGAAATTTCCGAGATTTTACAAGAAAACAAATTGATTTCGGAAATAAAGTTTTTTTTCAAAATCCCAAATAAAAATGGGAGGGGAAGTTTGGAGAAAAATGAAATAGTGAGAGAATCAATGGATATACGGAGAAAGCGGTTATCAATGAAAAGGGATGGAAAAGAAATTCGAAGAAGGAAAGAAAGGGTAAAAGAAACAGAGAGAAAGCGGGGGGGTTCCAATTTTCTTTCACAGTCACATTTAACATTCTTTTGAAAATCAATTATAATATTTAGTTAAGGGAAAGTAGTGAAGAGGAGAATTATTAAAAGAAGGAGGAAAGATTCTATAAAAGAGAGGAGATTTTTTTCCTTATCCTTCAAGGAAACTGAGAGACAGATAGATGGAGAGATAGACCAATATAAGCATGTTCACTGTTTTCGCGGGAAAACAGCATATAGCGTAATGAAAAATGCCACAAACTTAAAGAAAATAAAGTTTTATCGTCAAAATGTTTATGTTATTATTAAGATGAAAGAAAAAGTATTTTTAATTATTTTTTGAAATTTTTAATATTTTCTAACACGTTCGAAATTTTGGTTAAAATCGTTTTTGTTTACGTCATCGCGGTGTCACGTTTAAAATAACATTTTTTTTTTTTGCGTTTTTTTCCGTTGAAAACATATTGATTTGGAAATTCTTGTAAAAAATAAAATAATTGTCCGATTTTAATGAAATTTTCAGGACTTATTCACAAATGAATGAAATTATTTTTGAAATATTTTTTTTAGAAAATTTTGGTAAAAAATATATTTTTTTAAAATATGTTACCCCACATTTACTTAATTTAATGAAATTTCGCCCAAAACCTTTTTGGTTCCTGAATTTTTTTTTTTTTTTTTTTGTTAAAAGTAGGAGTCTTCGAAGATGGTAAATAACCTACTTTTTTTTTCAAATTTGAGCTATTTAACTGAAAATCTGCTCTGAATTGAAAAATAATGAATCCAATAAAACTATGATATTACTTAATTAGAAAAGCTTTTAATTGCTTTTGTAAATAAGTAATATTAATGACATTATTGTCTGAAGAAAAAATTTTTTCTGATGAATAATTAATTTTTTACAAGAATTTTTTTCGTTTTTTAAGAAATTTTAATTATAATAATTTATAATAGTTTAAATCGTGTAAAGCTCTGTATTAGGAGGGTTCCTCGAGGTGATGTAGTAATTAAGTTAAAAAAAATTTACGAATCCAAAATTGCTAAGTTTAATAAATTTAGTTGAGCTACTTTTTTAAAAAAATTTTTTTTATGTTGTATTTTTTTACTTAATACATTCCTTATTTCCATGTATGATATACAGAAATTGCCATTATTATAACAAGGTCACGTGATCTAAGGGTTTTGTCCCTTTACGTGGCCTTTTCAAAACATTTCGTTTTTTTCCGTTCATTTTTTAAAGCTTTAAAACTTTAAATTTTAAATTTAATTTTTTTTTTTTTCATTTACTATTTCACTAAATAATTTTATTTTATGTATTGTATTTCCATTAGAATAATTTTAAAAAACTTTAAGAAGGAACAATTTTAAAAAACTCAGAAGTTTAAAATTAAATTTATTATAAAAATTTAAAAAATGGTATATTTCAGGCAGAAACTATTATCAATAGATCGAACATTTGAATTTTATTTCGTTAATAATTGGTTGTATATTTTTTTTTATGCTATAAATAACAAAATTTTTTGAAATCATGGTATTTTTAATTTTTTTTTAATTTTTGCATCTAAAATAACGTGTCAAAATTTTTTTAAATATTGCGGAAAAATGATAAATTTGTGTTTGTTTACAAATTTCTTAAAATTAAGAAAAACGTTTTTAAGAAAATTTTTAAAAATTTGAAATTAAATTTGACAATCAAATGTATATAGTTTCCATCTGAATAGTTGGAATTGATTAATTAATAGTTAATAAAATTTGTATATTATCTTTTTTGCAATTAGTAAGAAAGATTTCTTCAAAGAAGATTTTTTCGTTTTAAAAAATTTTTTTAATTTTACTAAAATTTATGGCAGAAATTTTTTAAATATTTTCAGAATCAATAAATTTGTGTTTGTTTACAAATTTCTTAAAATTAAGAAAACATTTGATATTAAGAAAATTTAAAATTTGAATGCCCTTTCAAAACAATTTCTAAGTTTCTATTTGAAATGCACCAGAATTGTTTAAGTAATGGAAATCATAAATTTAATGATTAAACATTTTAAGTTAAATAAAATCTTCAAGAAATTTTTTTTTTGAAAAAAATTAATTTTAAACTTAAATATAGAAAATTTATGCCGAAATAGTGGAGATACCTAGACCAATATAAGAGAGAGTGAAGGGTACTAAATAAAAAAAAACATAATAATATTTTTTTTTTATTCGCAATATGAATTCGGTTAAAATTTTAAAAAGAAGAGAAAATCCAATGGAAAAAAAAAAAAAAGTTTTTTTTTTTTTCATGAAAACAATTTTTGGAAAAAGTTCGATTGAATTTGAGGGAATTTTCATAGGAGCCGAAGGCATTAAATTGATTAAGAATAACCCCTACTGAGTCTGAAGGGCGTATATATTTATGAGTTAACAGAAGGAAAGTAAGGAGAAAGTGAAGGGAGGAATGAAAAGAAGAAAGAGATCATGGGGGATATTTTTTTTTTTAAATAAACAGATATTTCTGATCGGTAAGAAAGAGGTTGGAATGAGACAACACCAATTATTTTTTAAAAGGGGATGAACAAGCAATAAAGAGAGAGAAAAGAAAAAATGGGATGTTTGAAAAAGAGAAATTATGATAGCTTGCTTTAACAAATTTTTTTTACAAAAGTATTTTGCCTCGTCTATTTTTTAAACCTTAATTAAGTAGATAGGAAATCGGAAGGGCGGTGAAAATAAAATTTTCCGTCTTCTTTTCTTTTGTTCAATAAGAAATGAAGAAGAAGAAAACAAAAAAACGAGTCAGACAAGAATTTTTGCTGTGAAAAAAAAAATGGTGAAGAAATGATAAAATGATTTCGAATCATGAGAGAGATGAGACATAATTTCTTTTTTTTTTATTGCTTTTAAAAAACAAAATTGATGGACCGATAGAAACCAATAGATACGAATAGACTGACGGAATTTTCGGAATAAAGTATGCCTTTCTGGAAAATCGGGGACAAAATAACTTATCGTCTGCTTTATTCAATAACAAGACAACGAGTAAAAGAAGAATATTTTTCGATTAAAAAAGAAAAAGTTTTAAAAATTAAATTCAATGTTTTCGGGAGAAAAAGAAAATAATGGATTTAATAAAGAGATTTTTTTTCATTCACCTTTTTGCGTCGTAATTTTTTATTCATTGGGTTGAAATGATTAAAAAAAAAGGAAAAAAGTTTTGTTGTTTGATGGAAACATTTAAGAAGGTTGAATAATTTGGAGAAACGATAAGAAAATTCTTACTTACATTTGATTTCACTTTTGGGAAATAAAGAAAGACGGAATAAAAAACACGTCTTGTCTTTTGAATTTTCTAAAAGAAAAAACTGCAAAGGGCGTCGGCCGTACGGATGACGTCATTTACAAGGCATTTCATTGACGAGAATAATCAAAATTTTGGACACGTGACTATCAATTTTTTATTAATTGTTAAAAAAAAAAAAAAAAAACTTATTAAAAATAAAAAAAAACTTATAAAATAAAAAGACGACTATATAAAATTTTATTAGTTAATATTAGTATAAAAATAAATAATTAAATTAAGTTTTTGTGCAAAAAAAAAAAATGTAAAAAATCTTTTTTATTTAATATTTTGAG
The DNA here is from genome assembly GCA_903632075.3 of Acanthosepion pharaonis. NCBI lineage: Eukaryota > Metazoa > Mollusca > Cephalopoda > Sepiida > Sepiidae > Acanthosepion > Acanthosepion pharaonis. The sequence goes on from CAHIKZ030003727.1 coordinate 24,420, forward strand.
TTTTTAATTAATTATTATTTTAATTATTTTATACGACTGACTAATTTTTTTTATAAACGGATAAAATTTTTAATTAGTAAATTTCCAATTAATTTTTATAAAAAATTGGTAATACAGGTTAAAAAGAAATTCGATTCGGGTTTAACAAGATGATTTATTATTAAAATAATATTTTATCGGTATATAATATAATATTATTAAATATTAAGTCATATTATTAAAGTATTAAAGTATTAAACTCTGGTGTTTAATAACAAAATAAAAGTCAAAATAATTTTGATTGAATTGTCAGAAAAATTTTTGAATTTCATGATTTGAAAGAAATAAAAATGAAACTAATTTTATGTGAAATTCTGAGAAATATCGATCTCTTAAAACGAAGTAGTAAACAAATTATTATTTATCAGGAATTTCTGATGACATCTCAATTCGGACAAAGGTCAACAGACAGACAGACAAACAGACAGACAGACAAACAGGCACACAGACAGTGTGAAATCGATGCATATAAATAGATATAGATATGAACAGTTTGAGATAGATAGATAGATAGATAGATAGATAGATAGATAGATAGATAAATAGATAGATAGATAGATAGATAGATAGATAGATATTAACATTTTCAATCACTATTCTCTTGCATTTTTGCTTGAAAAATTAAATTAAATTAAATATGTTTAAAATGTATCTTAAAAAGTTTATTTATTTTTTTAGTTAATAATGGCGGGGATACCTGGCCTTGCTCGGGAGATTTCATGAAAAATAGTTTATCGACTATTGTTTGATATTTTCAGCCATTTTATTTAAAAATAAATTTTTATTCAATGTTTAAAAAATAAAAAATTTTTCTTTGTTTTTTTTTTTTTTTTTTTTTTTTTTTTGGTTTGTTACAAAATGACTAAATTTAGGAAAATACCAAACTACCAATGCCACGCCCTTCTGAGCATCCCCATATTTTTATTCAAAAATCAATTTATTTTCATAAAAGTTCATTAAACTTTTTTTCAAATTATTAAATAAAAAGTAAATACTCAAATTAAGTTTTATTTTATTTTAAATATATTTAATTGAATCATTTTGTTTAAGCAAAACCATAGCGATTTTTTACTTCTTCGAAAAATAATTATTTATATGTTTATTTTTGAGGGAATTTAGATTTTTTTAACTAAATAAAGTTTTTACTTTTAAAATATTATTACATTAAAGAAGCAAACATTTCTCTATAAATGAACTTAATTATTATTTTGAAAAGAGGAGAAGCAAGATACATTGAGAATTTTAGTTTTGAAAAGCGATTATTTGTAAATTTAAGTTATATTTCTATTTGAAAGTCCTTTTTTTTAATTAAAAAATTAAAATTAAAGAGACAGACATGACTTCAACATTTTGAAAATTTGAATATTCGTTTTACTGATTTAACTATATTTTATTTAAATTAATTTAAAAAACAAAATTTTAAAATTCGATATAGTTTTTGCTTTATTTAAAACTTAATTGAAAATGATTTACATTTTTAGTTTTTTTTTATGTTGTTTAATAAAACTAAAAAACAACGAAGTTTATTTTTAAAGATTGAATAAAAAAATTCTTTCCATAAGATGGCCGAAAAAATATTAATAAGTCAATAATCACACACACGTTAATTATTGTAGTTTTTAAGTTTTAGCCGGACACAATGAATATTTGAATAAATAAATATTAAATATTTTATCAAATTTTGTATTTAATATTCTTTTTCTTTTAAATTTTTTTTTTGTTGTTTTAATATTCGTTTTTTTTAACCTTTTTTTAAGTTACGCTTTTATTTATTATAGACGCGAAAATAAAATCAAAATTATAGAATTTTAAAAAATACAGATCAGTTCATTTAAAGAAAATTAAAATGGGGTAACATTAATTTATATTTCAAATTGAAAGCTAAAAATATAATTCAAAAGTAATTTTTTAATTGCAGAAGAGAAAAAGTGAAACTCGGTTTTGCTGGTGAAATTTTGAGAAATAAATATTTTTTTTTTTTTCAATTTTACATCAGAAATTTGAAAACCGTGTAGAGGATTTTATATCTGTGAGTAAATTTATTATAAAACCCCTAACATTTATATACAAAAAATATTTGTAAAATAGAGAAAGAGCAAGATATAAAACAAGAAAACTAGTATTATTTATTATTTGCTTGTTATATGGAGTTGGAGAGACGAGAGACAATAATAATGAGGAAAATTGTGAGTTTAGGTTAAATGTAGATCAAATATGGATCGAAATTCAACAGAAGATAAATAATAAAAAAAAACGTAAGGTTCTTTTTCTCGTATATATATATATATATATATATATATATATATATATATATATATATATTTAGTTGTGTGTCCAGATAATTTTGTTAAAAAATGCAAGATGTGTCTGAGGTTTTTTACCTCCAATTTAAAAAATGTTACTATCATGTCCTCCAAAACGAAAAGGTTGATTGAAATTTTCGTTGACGCACGTGTTAACGATTAGTCCGTGGGAACTGTTTGTCTGATAGGAGAATGCCATGTTCGTGTGTATAGTAGAGAAAAGTTGGGTCGATTCTCATTGTTTTAGAATGGGTGAATTAATGATAATTATAATTATTTTATTATAATTATTTTTGATACTAGAATCAATTTTATTTATTTTTATGATCAATGATCTAGGATTTAATTGTTTTATTTAAACACTTATTTGATAATGGAATAAACGATGTAAAAAAGGTTTTACCTAAAAACGTTGTAATGCATTTAAAAAAATGAAAAATCTTTCTTGAATCTTTTATTTTAGTTTTAATTTCAAGCTAATAGATTCAATTTATAATTTGCAATAAGTGAAATACTTTTGCTGCATTTCAAACTGAATTTAAATTGATTGAATCATTGTTTTTTGATTGTCAATAAAAATCGATAAATTTTTTTAATAATGAGTGGGTGTTTTTATGAGGTCTTTACAGATCTATCAACAAGATGACTTTTGGGAAATTTAAGTAAGGAGTGCATAACTGTAAAAATTACTTGATGAATACAATGTGAAGGCCTCTTTTTTTGTTTAATTAATTTGTCAATTACCCTTTATTATTAAAAATTTAAGAAAATATTCTAAACTATCTAATATTTTGTTGGATTTTAGGAATTTGGGCTTTATGGCCTTATTTACGAAAAGTCTTGCAAAAGAAATTTTAGAAAATTACCAATCAATTTTAAATTTAATAAATTCACCACCCATGATTTCTGATAATGTTGTGTTTTCGATTATAGAGCAATATTTTAAAAATCAACGGACACATACACAAGCACACACACACACATTTATACATATTAGCATAGATCAGTTCATGTTTTATTTTTTTTTTTTTGTTTTACTCAAGTTCCTCCAGCAAAAGATTTAAGAGCCACTCAATGCAGAGGGATACTGAATGAGGTTTGTGATATAAATTTAAGATGATTTAAGCTGGGGCTGAAGAAGAGACATGAACATAAACATTTTTCAATATTACGAGAAATTATACTTTACTGAAAACATTTATAATATAATCGTATCAATAAAGGCCGAATTATTATTATTAAAATTGAAATGTTTTCTTGTTTCAATATCGCACAAAAGAAGGAAATTTAAATCGACCCATATTTATCTAAATGAGCATTCATTTTGTTTTTATTGGATTCTTCAAAGGAAAAATGCCTGGGAATCACTGGGTCATAACGAACAGTCGCTTGTAATTTCTACCCTGACTAAAGCCAAAAATATGGCCACACCTGCCTAGATCTGTCTACATATCTTTCCTTCTGTCTGTCTATCTATCTCTCTGTCTGTCTGTCTGTCTGTCTCTCTCTCTCTCTTTCTCCTTCATTAACTATTTTATGCAATCTATATTTGCTTAAGAATTTGAATTGAAATTAAGACAGTGTGAGAGAGTCATGAAGCGGCAACGTTCTTTTGTTAAAAACAAAATGACTAATATTGAATGTTAAAGATAGAAACTCTCACGTTTAAAAAAAAAAAAACAAATGGAAGAAAAAGCTTTTGGTCTAAAGTAAAGAATTTTTACTGGGGAGGGATGTTTTTCTTAAGATTTTTAAAGAAAATTATATGCCCCCCAAAATTTGCTAAAGAAAAGGGATACAGGCTGAAAAAATGCCCAAAACATAAGAGCAACAAAATTATTTAGCTGTCAAAAAGGAAAACATAAAAATTAAGTAATTATGAAATGTATGTGCATGTATGTGCGTATGATATATATATATATATGTGTGTGTGTGTGTGTGTGTGTGTGTGTGTGTGTGTGTGTGTGTGATGGTTTGATCACTTAGGGGAAGGATATCCCCATAGGTGTCAATGGGTAAAGTGCTAGTATTACTTCGACTACATGCTATAAGTAAAGAAGAAAATATGAAAAAAAAAGACAGGAAGTGTCCTGTTTTTGTAGGTATTTAATAGCGTCATCTAAGAACATCTTGGCAAACCTGGAACGCAAAATTCTGTCAGGGTTTAACCTTCATTCCTGACTGTAATTTAACCAAAATGGAGATCATTTCAACTTGATGATATAAAAAATATTCCAACCTCACTTAAAGACACAAGCATAATCAAATTCCTAAATTTTATTATAACATATGAAAACCATATTTTTAAAACATTGATTTCTCGCCCGTCTGTTGACAGACAGTGACACAAATTTATGCTAACAGCTCAAGATTGAATTTTATTCATAAAACAATCATTACTTTGAAAAAGTTATTTCCTGAATACGTGTCTCATGAAATTTTGATTATAAAGAATGTACAAGAAATAAAATTTTCAATATGAAATTGTAGTCAAATTTTGGCAATGAGATTTGCTTATACTCATGTGACTTTCAGCATTACAGGATCCAGGGATTGAACTCGCTCAGCTGTTATCCTGGCTGTGTGTCTTTTACATGTATAACAAACAATATACCATCATGCCTGGCCAAATAACAAAACATATGATGTAAAGAAATTCATCTAAAAAATGTGTGACTTTATTTCATTCATTTTGTTCATTCATCCCAATAAAGTTGAAGAAAGATTACAACAACCACTCTTTAGTTCTATTACTAATCACTACTAACAATTTACAATAAATATTAACCACTTATATTATTATTATTGCCACCAACCCCCTTACATATTACTATCACACCACATCTACCATTACCATATAATCCTGCCATAATTATTAACGTAGACGTTGCCCGGATGCGGTTTTCGAACTGGCGAAGTTGCCACTCCAGGGTGGGGCTGCCCTCTTCCTTCCCTTTCGGTGCCTCCTGCCTCACCGACAGCGGACGAGGAAGATACTGCGGGGAGGCGGTTACGTGATATCGTAACATGCGTCGCACAGGCACACGTTTTGCTGACGCAGTGCGTGTCTTTGGATTGGCGGTGGCGTCGACAGTCGTCCGTCGTGATGACCCGGATGACCTCCACCTGGTCTCGTGTTTGGGTTGGAATCTCTTCTGGAATTTCTCGCAAGTCTGGCACAAAATTTTCTCGCATTCCTGGCACCAAATCTGGCCAATCGATTCTTCGATGGTAAGTCTAAGAATTGGTCTCTTCACTCACACTAGACGCCATATTGTTAGAAAACCCTTGGTCATTATAATAAAGGCCTCAACCTTTATATTATTTAAAAATTATAATAATCACAGGGAATTTATTTAGCGATGTCTATATGTCGTCAGTTTGAATCCATCTTCACTGGTTAGGGACAGGACCTGTATACGATGGATTCGTGTATCATTGGGTTACTCACTGAGTACAGGACGAGTGCCCATCAACACGTTATTTCTCTGTGCTTCCTCGCTCACAGGACGGTCCTCTTTCACTCGCATTATTCAGTAAATACTAACCAGCATTTAAGGGTGCTATATGAATTTAAACTATTTTCGTTTTAGTTTATGAAAATCTCATTCTCTCTTTCTCATTCTTTCTCTTTCTCTCTTATTCTCTCTCTCTTTTCTCTCTCCGTCAAGTTTAGTACTTCTGTTTACCGGGACTTGCTTCAGGAGTGCGAAAGAACAAAGGTACTGTGATTGAATTTCTAACGTTTAGTGGGTTTAAAAATGTTTCCACCCAAATAAAATATGCGTTTGTAAAAGTTATTTTTGTTTTATATCATTCAGTCTTTCAGTGGCCACCATGTATAAAAACGGAAGTGGGTTGGGCCGAGACGTGAACCCTGGTGGATGCCGGAATTGGATCTCATGGGCCTCGGAGGACCGGTCATTAACGACCTTATCTGTTAGGGAGGACTTCATAATTAAAGAACACTCCTCTGATTCCAAAGATGGAGAGCTTGTTAGCGCCCCCCCATGTAACACCTTATATTAAAGGACTTCGATTCGATAATCTAATGCAATCATCCCCGTAGTGTGTCTATTGTCTAAAGCAGTGTTTCTTAGCCGTATCCCCGAAACCTGGGGTTCCACAAGAGGTCACGAGGGGTTCATTGAGAAACAGTGATAAATAGGCTAATGCAATTTTTGTTTGATTTACATATTCGTCATTTTTTTAGCATGACAGTGAACCAGCCATCCAGGCAAATGACATAGCAATGGATTCAATATAGTCTTTCCACTTCATGTCTGCTGAGAATGTTAGCCCGAGAAGGCGCAAGGAATCATTCCCTGGAGGTTAGCATCAGCCATGGTGATGGAAGACAGAAAAAATCTCTTAAATTATTAATAGCGAAAAGTTTTGTTTTGTAGGCATTAAAATTAACAAGCCATCTTTTTTAACCCAGTTAACGACGGTCTTGTGGTCGTTTTGTACATAGACTGCTATTTTGAGCTTGTCTGACTGATCAGCCTTACAATCAAGACAAAAATAAATGGTAGTGTCATTAGCGTAGATGACAAGTTGAGAACTGACGTCAGGAAGGTTGTTAATGAAAATAAAAAACAGATGGAACCCAGGGGGACGCCCTGCATTAGTACGAAAGGATGTAGACGAGTGGCCGTTTGGGTGACGTTCATTTCACGATTTGATAGGAACGACTGGATCAGCTCAAAAAATGTGCCCGGAGATACCGTAGTGTTTCAACTTGAATATCAGACCCTGTCAAATGCTTTCGAGATATCTAATGCTACAGCCTGGGAGTCACCATTTTTTTTTCTAAAAACGATAGGCTCTTTCCGCAATTATCGTTAGTAGTTCAGCAGTTGATCTGGAGAAAACTTAAGCCGGGTTGCTTGTTTGAGAAAAGGTCCCGTGATGAGAGATGACGGACCAATTCAGCATTGATTAGGGCCTCTAGGGTTTTCGTAAGCAGAGGCAGAAGTCTAATAGGCCGATAGTTGAATGGGCCGGGCTGTTCAACAGAGTTCTTAAAAACTGGAACAACAGACGAAGACTTCTAACAAGCAGGAAAACAAGAGACAGTGAGGCATTTATTAGACAGTTTAGAGAGAACAGGAGTCAGTTCGGTAGTACTCTTCTTAATGACTATTACAGGGATGTCATCGGGTCCACATGCTTTGTGGAGATCAAATTAAAGATGATAGCAGAAATAATGAAAGATATTATATGCATATCCCTCAACAGAGAATCAGTTCTTAGTGGGAAGTTAGGCAGGGCTACTCGAGATGAGTCAAGAGTAGACTTTGAGGAGAATTAACGGGCAAAGCATTTATCAGCAGAGGATGATTCAAATTGCTTTATCAGCACCATCCTATTACAGAATAAGCGAGACCTTTTAGGTCTCAGCAAACAGTAGTAAACAAGACCTGTTATTTACGCGAGCTGTCCTGTCCCTGCTGGTATAGCCGGAAATAGTGGTTCCTGTGTGCTATGGCGGCCGAGCATGATTCATGTGAACTGGTATTTTCGTGAAGGGATGAAAACGTCCATGCTGGTTTTTGGACCAAAAAAACCTCAGCGGCGCATTCTTCAATCGGGAAGTTGAAGATGTCAGTCCAAAGGGCGTCACGAAGAAAATGCCGGAATGAATCCCAATGAACATGCCGGTACCGGAAAGATGGATACGGTGTTCCTGTTTAATGGGTGCTTGGAAAGAGATATAAATAGCTACCACAGAGTGGTCCCAGTTATCAAGAGGGCAATATTGTGAACCTAGGTAAGAGCTAGGAGATGAGGTAAGAAATAGATTCAATCGAGAAGCATGTTTTCTGTTTGGCTAGGGAAACGAGTGGAGAACTCCACGATTTTGAAGGAATGAGTAAAAAAAATTTAATGTCTGTGTACCGACAACATGAGTACCTTTAGAATGTTTCAGTCACGTGTCATGGTGAGCATTAAAGTCGCCGTAAACAAAGATGTCCGCAGATTGATGGAGAGAAAGTGCCTTTTTTCTATACTGTCAGCTATCGCGTTTAATATACTGTAGTTTGGGGAAGAGGGTGCGATAATGGAAAAAGAAAGTTGACAGAGTCTAGTAGTGAAAGACGGAAGCACATAAAAAAGTAGTCAGCGAGAGACAATTCTCTGGCCACCAGCAGATTATCCCGGATGTAAACACTAAGGCCATGCATGTGAATGCTGGAATCTTTTCAGCAAAGGGAAGATACCCTGGAACCAAGAATTCATTGGTCGCAATGGAATAATTTAAGTAGGTTTCAACAAAGGGCAAAGATATCTAACGACCGTTCAGGAGGAGGGATTCTACACTGCAGAAGTTGGAGCTGGATACCACCGAATATTGAAGAATGATTGATAGGGGTAGATGTTTTTTTTTATTAGTTTTAGTTTATCTTTTTATTTCCATGAGATATTTTTTTGGGGAAGAGAGAGGAAAAAGACCGCCATAATTGTACCTATCTGTCGTATAAATTTGAACCTTTTCCTAAATAAGTAATAGGTTGAATGTCTTTTTCTTAGCATTTTTTTTTTATCATATTTTCGAAATCTGCTCTTTCTTTTTAATAGATCTGTATTTAAAAATTACTTAAATATGATTTCTACTTTTAACAATACGAGTTATTTACGTTAGTCGTCGTCCAGATTTTTACTTTTTGTTAAAAACAGAATTTTTTCATAAATATTTATATAGAGTTAATTGTGCGATAAAATGCTAGATTACTCATGCAGAAAATATAAGCAATGTAATTACATAATTATCTAAATATGATCCTCCATTTTTGCCAGTGTGGGTCAACTACTGAGGTCATTCCAAAAGTAATGCCTCTATTTTAATATGCTGGCCTACTACCCCAGAGGTGGACGTTGGTAGTTTGGTAGTAGAGCTTTTAACTTTCCGCTAATAATTCACAATTTTTTTTTGCCTTGTTTCAAACGGCAGTCTGGCAAAATGACATCTGACATGAAAACGTACAAAAAAAAGAATTGTTGCATTGAAATTCTCCAGGCAAAAATCTGCACACGTCATTTTCATCGACTCTTGCTAAACAATTTTAAAAGACCAAACAGTGGATAGGAGCACAGTTAGAGCGCGCAGTTAATACGTTTTATCAGTTTTGAGCTAAGTTCCGGGCGACTCTACACAGCTGTCAACTCCTGAAGTGAAGACTGACTTGAAAATGCATAACCAATGGTAACAGCTGTTTAGAAAAAATAGTGATCTGTAGCTGAAAACTTGCTCTATCCGACGGTGCTATTATGCTCCGTGTAGCTGTTGTACTTTTCAGAGAAATGAGAGACTTTCCTTTCAGAGCGTCCTTCGAAGATTTTACATAAAGTAAGCCAAAATTATGTCATAGTTTGAAAAAAAATATACTGAAATAAAATTTATAAATATTGCAATAAATATATATATATATATAATTAATATTATAAGAGATTCTCTGCTCAATTTTCTCTAGGCTTGTAGAAATAGGAGTTATATAGACCTGTCTTTTCACATAGCTCCATAGAAAAAATATCATAAGGTGTGAAGTCAGGTGAACGTGTTGGTAATTTCAACAGCACATTGTCATTATCACTTGCATGTCCAATCCATCTTCCCGGTAGATTCTCATTGAGATAAGTCCGCACAGTGTTTTTACACATTTTGTTCAAATTTGAGATCATTTGGTTGAGAATTGGCTAGACTACAAAATGGTGCCAATTTTTTGGCGACACGCTGTATACACATATAACATACATATATAGGCTTAAAGATAGAATGAAGTGACACCCCGCTGCGTTAGCTGACCGCATAAACGTGAAAACATTAGAACTCCCACTAGACCGACACACATGCACAATTACGAATACACATATTACCACCCGATGCCCGCTTAGACATGCAAGAATCTTCACAGACTTAAACGCATATAGACTTATCTACGGTTGTAATCCACGTAATATGTGACTGACCAATGGAACTAACCCAAATAGAATTGAAAATATCAGAGTTTCTGTTTTTTGTCTGTTTTCCCTAAACCTCTGACGAAAATTTAATAAAAGTGAAACGTGTTAGATTGATATACGTTTCCTAGTTGTTCTTTTCTTTTATCATCCTGCCGGATTTTTTATCCATATTTTATCTGCATCTGATCTGTAACTTATATATATATATATATATATATATATATATATATATATATATATAATGAAATGGATTAAGTCCGACAATTATTTTCATATATATTATTGTTATACGTTATTTGTTTAAATCCTCTCTTTATAATAAGCAGTATTAACATTTAGCGGCTTGAATGTGGAGAATTTTATAGAAAATAAGCGACAAGAATCGAGCCTGTATCCTACACGGAACCGCCATATAGCCTGACGTGCTATACCAGTTTAGCTACAGAGGGCGTCTGGTTATATATATATAATTATGTTTTTAAAGTATTTTATTTTCCATGATTGCCCTCGAACGTTCATATCTAGTAAAGTTTTATCTTAATATAAACAAATGATGTCATATATTATGAAATGGACTAAGTCCGACAATTATTTTAATATACGCATATTTTCTCTGAAATTTCTTGGGCATTCAGGCCGGTAAATGTTGTTAATACTATTTATTATAAACAGAGCATTTACTTTTAATCTTTTGTGTCTATATAAATAACGAATAACTATACACACAGACACATTTACACACACATACATACACACACAATATATATATATATATATATATATATATATATATATAGTTATCATATATATAGTTATATAGATATATAGTTATTCGAGAAAAATAGGTTAAAACTCATCACTGTATTAAATTCTATTTTGAACAATAAATTTTCCAACTCATATGGTTGCACGAGAAAAACAAAACAACAAAGTATTGTCGGTGAGGCGGAAAGAAAAGAAAATAGAATTCTTTTTTCATTGCTGATATAGAGGATCTTATAAAAAATGTTTCTTTGTGGGCGAGAGAAGCAACCTGGAGGATGGGGAGAGTCGGTAGGACCTGGAGTTGAGTCTTGTGTCAGGTCGGTTGACCGAGATTACTGGTGGTGACGTTGATATCTTGCCCGCTCACCCGCGATTGTCGAGAGCGGCGTTCTTAAAAGCAGACAGTATGGATCATGCCTCAGCGTTTTTTGTTTTTTTTGTCATACTTTTAACTCTAGCGGCAACGCCCGCGATTGGCTCTTTTAAAATTGTATTTTATATATTTTTGGTAGTGATTTGTTTTGTGAGCTGGATGTGATATTCGGTGTCCCCTGCACAGACAGCGACTATTTAGCACTATTGTTTTTGCTTTCTTAGCGTTCACATCCATTCAAAAGATTTTGATGTAGAGGGAATCAAAAGGCTTCCGTCGTACATGACGTCCAAATCCTTTCTTCCGCCTAAACACCTGCTGTTCATCTGATGATCTGATGATCCTTATATCGTAAGTTCTATGCTAACAGTTTCTTCTCTCGCACTTCTCACTTATGGAATTCTTTTTCGGTTTTTTGCTTCCATATCAAATTTGATCCTCAAAATTTAAATACAATGTCTTCTTGATGTTCTTCTTTTATTGCCTTCTCTCCTATAGTGTTTTTTTCTTCTTATATTCTCTGAAACTCGGCAACCCCTTGCGTCTTAGTGGCTTTATTGCCTTGCTTGGGGTGAAATGCTTTTTTAAACAGTATAGCATAACAAGTTATTTTTGACGTTCCTTTTCGAGCCAATTCTAAATGAAAAAAAAATAAGAAAAGAAAAAAAAAACACTTTTAAACACAAAATGGCACAATTTTTAATAAGCGGTCTGTTACGCTTTGAGCCCTGTGTTCGTGAACAAGTTTAACCCTTCTGCCAGAGCTTCTGAGTCACAATTCGCAAATAATTGGTGTTTCACGGTAGATATAAAAATAGTTACAAGTGTTTACCCACCGTTCAACTAGTGCCTGGGCATTAAATCATTTTTCTCTACCACTGTTCAACAGGTGGCTGGGCATTACGTCATTTTTTTTCTACCACGGGTAAAGCGGTTGTCAGGGCTCAAAGGATTAATACACTTATACTAAAATGTATAAGATAAACACAGACGATTTAATATTTAATTATTTAATTACTCACACGGTTTAATTAATTATTATTTTAAATTATTTTATACTACTTATAATAAAAAAAATTATTAAAGAGATCTCGTTTGAAGCAGAATATAGCAATGATGTTAGTCCAATGAAAAATATGAATTTTTTTACACAGATATTATCTTACTGTAGTTGATATGAAAATGTAATTTGGGGAAAAATAATTGTTTTATTTTTTATGCAAAACAAATTTAGGCCCTGGAGGGATAAATGCGTTATTATATCAGGCAATTTGCCTCCACGGAGCGGAAAACAAGCAAAAGGTTTATAAAAGAATAAAAAAAAAAAGTAATAAGAAATATAATAAAATAATAATATTATATAAAAAATTCAACACATTTCCATTTCAGAAGGGGAAAAGATGGTGAAAATTGTTTTGAACAAATAATGTTAGTGGGAAAATTATCCAAATATAGCAACCATTTTGTGTGGGATGACAAAATTAATTAGGTTCGGAATTGGCAGAGTTAATTTAGGTTGACACTAATTTTGTCCCATACTGTTAAATGAAGAAATGACCTGACTTCATTGGATGTGGCTAATTTCTCTATGCTTCATATTACGGCCAGACCATGTTGAAACACCGACTACCGAAGTTAAGCAATGTTGAACCTGGCCAGTACTTAGATGGGTGACCGTTCACACATCGAGATACTGTAAGCTTGGATGTACAGATGGTGCGATGGATAAAGGTTCGGAATGAGTTATATTCGCTTATACGCAAACGCCTTTGGGAAAGGTATAAATCCACCTCTCTTTACGTTTTATTTTCTACGGTTTATCAACCTGTTGCTGGTTATTTTAAGCCAGAAAATATTTTTAGATTATAAGAATTTTTTTGAGATAATGATGATTTAAGCTTAATAATTAATCAATAGTTGGAGGAGGAATAGGTTTCAATACCTTTCAAATGAAATCTTGATTCGTAGATTTTATAAGCATTTTGTACTGTTTTTGCCTTTGCTTCGCGAAGAAACGATGAAAAGGCAATTCATAACAACTACTACAATGTTAAAATGTTAATTCGTTTTCTACGGCTTATCCGCTCTAAAGCCAGAAAATATTTTTAGGTTATTAGGATTTATTTGGAGATAATACTATGAATATCAAGTGGGGGATCAATTCTATATAACAATCATTATATAAACTGATCCCTAACTTTGTGGTCACAGTAGTTTCTATATATTTATATTCCAGAGAACATAATTAAATCCTAAAGACATCCCTGTGTTGTATTTCACTGATTGATTCGTTTATCAACCCTTTGAAGGTTATTTAAAGTCAGAAAATATTTTTAGATTATTAGGTTTTATTTGGTGATAATAATATGAATATAAAGTGGGGGTTCAATTCTACATTACAATCATTATATAAACTGATTCCTTACTTTGTGGCCACAGTAGTTTTTATACATTTCTATTCAAAGAATGTAAATAAATTTAAAATACATGACTGTGTAGCTAATCAGCATTTAATTGATTCGTTTATTACAGCTTATCAATCATTTTTTGTCATTGGGAAAAAAAAAAACAATGTAATGCCAAGTCTTATAATGTTAAAATTTAAAAATTCAAAGCAGATGGGTTTTATAGCTGGGGATATTTTATTATGGCTAAAATATTAGTTTGACTAATTTCTTTTTTATGAAATAGTTATAATAACGAATAAACCGTTTTAACTAATAATAACTGGTAGTTAACCTGGATTAGACGTTTATCCCTTGTTTCCTGTTAAGGATTAGGTCTCAGCTTCTCCAAATGTCTACTTAAACATAATACTTCTAACGACTCCTCCTAAAATCTAGAAATTTGATTTACTGTTTATTCGTTGAAGGAGTAGAAAGGTTCGCCTATTGCCCGGTTAACCTGCCTTCCCCAAGTCTTCTGAACAGGAGAAGAGTTTCATTCTTTCTTTACTGTTCACGATTATATTTCTGGTTTCTCTATACTTCTAATGTCTATGTCTAAACTCTAACATTTGATTTACAGTTTATTTGTTTTCTTAATTCACTAGGAGCAGATAGGTTCGCCTACCGCTCGGTTCATATGCCTCCCCCGGTCTTTTGAACTGGAGCAGAGTTTTATCCCTTGTTTCCTGTTTAGGACTGAGTTTCCGGTTCCTTCCAAAATCTATATCAACTCTATATATCTAGAGTATCTGCCTAAACTCTAACATTTGATTTACAGTTTATTTGTTTTCTTAATTCACTAGGAGCAGATAGGTTCGCCTACCGCTCGGTTCATACGCCTCCCCGGTATTTTTGAACTGGAGCAGAGTTTTATCCCACCTTGTTTCCTGTTTAGGACTGAGTTTCCGGTTCCTTCAAAATCTATATCAACTCTATATATCTGCTATATCTGCCTAAACTCTAACATTTGATTTACAGTTTATTTGTTTTCTTAATTCACTAGGAGCAGATAGGTTCGCCTACCGCTCGGTTCATTAGCCTCCAGGGTCTTTTTGAACTGGAGGAGAGTTTTATCCCTTGTTTCCTGTTTGGGACTGAGTTTCCGGTTCCTTCCAAAATCTATATCAACTCTATATATCTAGAGTATCTGCCTAAACTCTAACATTTGATTTACAGTTTATTTGTTTTTCTTAATTCACTAGGAGCAGATAGGTTCGCCTACCGCTCAGAGTTCCATACGCCTCCCTGGTCTTTTTGAACTGGAGCAGAGTTTTATCCCTTGTTTCCCTGTTTAGGACTGAGTTTTCGGTTCCTTCCAAAATCTATATCAACTCTATATATATCTAGAGTATCTGCCTAAACTCTAACATTTGATTTACAGTTTATTTGTTTTCTTAATTCACTAGGAGCAGATAGGTTCGCCTACCGCTCGGTTCATACGCCTCCCCCGGTCTTTTGAACTGGAGCAGAGTTTTATCCCTTGTTTCCTGTTTAGGACTGAGTTTCCGGTTCCTTCCAAAATCTATATCAACTCTATATATCTAGAGTATCTGCCTAAACTCTAACATTTGATTTACAGTTTATTTGTTTTCTTAATTCACTAGGGAGCAGATAGGTTCGCCTACCGCTCGGTTCATACGCCTCCCCGGTCTTTTTGAACTGGAGCAGAGTTTTATCCCTTGTTTCCTGTTTAGGACTGAGTTTCCGGTTCCTTCCAAAATCTATATCAACTCTATATATCTAGAGTATCTGCCTAAACTCTAACATTTGATTTACAGTTTATTTGTTTTCTTAATTCACTAGGAGCAGATAGGTTCGCCTACCGCTCGGTTCATACGCCTCCCCGGTCTTTTGAACTGGAGCAGAGTTTTATCCTTGTTTCCTGTTTAGGACTGAGTTTCCTACTGCTCGGTTTCCTTCCAAAAATCTATATCAACTCTATATATCTAGAGTATCTGCCTAAACTCTAACATTTGATTTACAGTTTATTTGTTTTCTTAATTCACTAGGAGCAG
This sequence comes from Acanthosepion pharaonis, assembly GCA_903632075.3. NCBI lineage: Eukaryota > Metazoa > Mollusca > Cephalopoda > Sepiida > Sepiidae > Acanthosepion > Acanthosepion pharaonis. Next base: position 40,327 of record CAHIKZ030003727.1, read on the forward strand.
ATAGGTTCGTTTCCTACCGCTCGGTTCATACGCCTCCCCGGTCTTTTGAACTGGAGCAGAGTTTTATCCCTTGTTTCCTGTTTAGGACTGAGTTTCCGGTTCCTTCCAAAATCTATATCAACTCTATATATCTAGAGTATCTGCCTAAACTCTAACATTTGATTTACAGTTTATTTGTTTTCTTTAATTCACTAGGAGCAGATAGGTTCGCCTACTGCTCGGTTCATACGCCTCCCCGGTCTTTTTGAACTGGAGCAGAGTTTTATCCTTGTTTCCTGTTTAGGACTGAGTTTCGGTTCCTTCCAAAATCTATATCAACTCTATATATCTAGAGTATCTGCCTAAACTCTAACATTTGATTTACAGTTTATTTGTTTTCTTAATTCACTAGGAGCAGATAGGTTCGCCTACCGCTCGGTTCATACGCCTCCCCCGGTCTTTTGAACTGGAGCAGAGTTTTATCCCTTGTTTCCTGTTTAGGACTGAGTTTCCGGTTCCTTCCAAAATCTATATCAACTCTATATATCTAGAGTATCTGCCTAAACTCTAACATTTGATTTACAGTTTATTTGTTTTCTTAATTCACTAGGAGCAGATAGGTTCGCCTACCGCTCGGTTCATACGCCTCCCCCGGTCTTTTGAACTGGAGCAGAGTTTTATCCCTTGTTTCCTGTTTACGCCCCGGGACTGAGTTTCCTGTTTAGGACCGGTTCCTTCCAAAATCTATATCAACTCTATATATCAGAGTATCTGCCTAAACTCTAACATTTGATTTACAGTTTATTTGTTTTCTTAATTCACTAGGAGCAGATAGGTTCGCCTACCGCTCAGTTCATACGCCTCCCCGGTCTTTTTGAACTGGAGCAGAGTTTTATCCCTTGTTTCCTGTTTAGGACTGAGTTTCGGTTCCTTCCAAAATCTATATCAACTCTATATATCTAGAGTATCTGCCTAAACTCTAACATTTGATTTACAGTTTATTTGTTTTCTTAATTCACTAGGAGCAGATAGGTTCGCCTACCGCTCGGTTCATACGCCTCCCCGGTCTTTTGAACTGGAGCAGAGTTTTATCCCTTGTTTCCTGTTTAGGACTGAGTTTCGGTTCTCCTTCCAAAATCTATCAACTCTATATATCTAGAGTATCTGCCCTAAACTCTAACATTTGATTTACAGTTTATTTGTTTTCTTAATTCACTAGGAGCAGATAGGTTCCCACCGCTCGGTTCATACGCCTCCCCGGTCTTTTGAACTGGAGCAGAGTTTTATCCCTTGTTTTCCTGTTTAGGACTGAGTTTCGGGTTCCTTCCAAAATCTATATCAACTCTATATATCTAGAGTATCTGCCTAAACTCTAACATTTGATTTACAGTTTATTTGTTTTCTTAATTCACTAGGGGAGCAGATAGGTTCGCCTACCGCTCGGTTCATACGCCTCCCCCGGTCTTTTTGAACTGGAGCAGAGTTTTATCCCTTGTTTCCTGTTTAGGACTGAGTTTTCGGTTCCTTCCAAAATCTATATCAACTCTATATATCTAGAGTATCTGCCTAAACTCTAACATTTGATTTACAGTTTATTTGTTTTCTTAATTCACTAGGAGCAGATAGGTTCGCCTTACTGCTCGGTTTATACGCCTCCCCCGGTCTTTTGAACTGGAGCAGAGTTTTTATCCCTTGTTTCCTGTTTAGGACTGAGTTTTCGGTTCCTTCCAAAATCTATATCAACTCTATATATCTAGAGTATCTGCCTAAACTCTAACATTTGATTTACAGTTTATTTGTTTTAATTCACTAGGAGCAGATAGGTTCGCCTACCGCTCGGTTCATACGCCTCCCCGGTCTTTTTGAACTGGAGCAGAGTTTTATCCCTTGTTTCCTGTTTAGGACTGAGTTTCCGGTTCCTTCCAAAATCTATATCAACTCTATATCTAGAGTATCTGCCTAAACTCTAACATTTGATTTACAGTTTTATTTGTTTTCTTAATTCACTAGGAGCAGATAATGAGTCTACCGCTCGGTTCATACGCCTCCCCGGTCTTTTTTGAACTGGAGCAGAGTTTTATCCCTTGTTTCCTGTTTAGGACTGAGTTTCCGGTTCCTTCCAAAATCTATATCAACTCTATATATCTAGAGTATCTGCCTAAACTCTAACATTTGATTTACAGTTTATTTGTTTTCTTAATTCACTAGGAGCAGATAGGTTCGCCTACCGCTCGGTTCATACGCCTCCCCGGTCTTTTTTGAACTGGAGCAGAGTTTTTTATCCTTGTTTCCTGTTTAGGACTGAGTTTCCGGTTCCTTCCAAAATCTATATCAACTCTATATATCTAGAGTATCTGCCTAAACTCTAACATTTGATTTACAGTTTATTTGTTTTCTTAATTCACTAGGAGCAGATAGGTTCGCCTACCGCTCGGTTCATACGCCTCCCCCGGTCTTTTGAACTGGAGCAGAGTTTTATCCCTTGTTTCCTGTTTAGGACTGAGTTTCGGTTCCTTCCAAAAATCTATATCAACTCTATATATCTAGAGTATCTGCCTAAACTCTAACATTTGATTTACAGTTTATTTGTTTTCTTAATTCACTAGGAGCAGATAGGTTCGCCTACCGCTCAGTTCATACGCCTCCCCGGTCTTTTGAACTGGAGCAGAGTTTTATCCCTTGTTTCCTGTTTAGGACTGAGTTTCCGGTTCCTTCAAAATCTATATCAACTCTATATATCTAGAGTATCTGCCTAAACTCTAACATTTGATTTACAGTTTATTTGTTTTCTTAATTCACTAGGAGCAGATAGGTTCGCTTTTTACCGCTCGGTTCATACGCCTCCCCGGTTTTTTTTGAACTGAGCAGAGTTTTGATCCCTTGTTTCCTGTTTAGGACTGAGTTTCCGGTTCCTTCCAAAATCTATATCAACTAAATATATATCTAGAGTATCTGCCTAAACTCTAACATTTGATTTACAGTTTATTTGTTTTCTTAATTCACTAGGAGCAGATAGGTTCGCCTACCGCTCGGTTTATACGCCTCCCCCGGTCTTTTGAACTGGAGCAGAGTTTTATCCCTTGTTTCCTGTTTAGGACTGAGTTTCCGGTTCCTTCCAAAATCTATATCAACTCTATATATCTAGAGTATCTGCCTAAACTCTAACATTTGATTTACAGTTTATTTGTTTTCTTAATTCACTAGGAGCAGATAGGTTCGCCTACCGCTCGGTTCATACGCCTCCCCCGGTCTTTTGAACTGGAGCAGAGTTTTATCCCTTTTTTCTGTTTAGGACTACCGTTCTATCCAAAATCTATATCAACTCTATATATTGAAGAGTATCTGCCTAAACTCTAACATTTGATTTACAGTTTATTTGTTTTCTTAATTCACTAGGAGCAGATAGGTTCGCCTACCGCTCGGTTCATACGCCTCCCCGGTCTTTTTGAACTGGAGCAGAGTTTTATCCCTTTGTTTCCTGTTTAGGACTGAGTTTCCGGTTCCTTCCAAAATCTATATCAACTCTATATATCTAGAGTATCTGCCTAAACTCATAACATTTGATTTACAGTTTATTTGTTTTCTTAATTCACTAGGAGCAGATAGGTTCGCCTACCGCTCGGTTTATACGCCTCCCCCGGTCTTTTGAACTGGAGCAGGTTTTATCCCTTGTTTCCTGTTTAGGACTGAGTTTCCAGTTCCTTCCAAAAATCTATATCAACTCTATATATCTAGAGTATCTGCCTAAACTCTAACATTTGATTTACAGTTTATTTGTTTTCTTAATTCACTAGGAGCAGATAGGTTAATTATTACCGCTCGGTTCATACGCCTCCCCCGGTCTTTTGAACTGGAGCAGAGTTTTATCCTTGTTTCCTGTTTAGGACTGAGTTTCCGGTTCCTTCCAAAATCTATATCAACTCTATATATCTAGAGTATCTGCCTAAACTCTAACATTTGATTTACAGTTTATTTGTTTTCTTAATTCACTAGGAGCAGATAGGTTCTTGCACCGCTCGGTTCACGCCTCCCGGTCTTTTGAAACTGGAGCAGAGTTTTATCCCTTGTTTCCTGTTTAGGACTGAGTTTCCGGTTCCTTCAAAAATCTATATCAACTCTATATATCTAGAGTATCTTATAAACTCTAACATTTGATTTATATTTATTTGTTTTCTTAATTCATAGGAGCAGATAGGTTCGAGGATTCAAGTTCATACGCCCCCCGGTCTTTTGAACTGGAGCAGAGTTTTATCCCTTGTTTCATGTTTAGGACTGAGTTTCCGGTTCCTTCCAAAATCTATATCAACTCTATATATATCTAGGAAGTATCTGCCTAAACTCTAACATTTGATTTACAGTTTATTTGTTTTCTTAATTCACTAGGAGCAGATAGATTTCGCCTACCGCTCAGTTCATAATATTACAGTCCCGGTCTTTTTGAACTGGAGCAGAGTTTTTATCCATTGTTTCCTGTTTAGGACTGAGTTTCCGGTTCCTTCCAAAATCTATATCAACTCTGATATATCTAGAGTATCATGTTAAAGAGGCTAACTTTTTTAATTTTTACAGTTTATTTGTTTTCTTAATTCAAAAGGAGCAGATGGGTTCGCCTACCGCTCGGTTCATTTGCCTCCCCGGTCTTTTGAACTGGAGCAGAGTTTTATCCCTTGTTTCCTGTTTAGGACTGAGTTTCCGGTTCCTTAAAAATCTATATCAACTCTATATATCTAGAGTATCTGATTAAAACTTCCAACATTTGATTTACAGTTTATTTGTTTTCTTACTTAGATAGGAGCAGATAGGTTCCCATTATATTTGCTGATTTACATTTCCCCGGTCTTTTGAAAAGTAAACGGTTTATCCCTATTTTCTTGTTTAGGACTGGAGTTCCTGTTCCTTTTAAATTCTACTTCAACTTTATTCTTCTAACGTTTCCACCTAAACCCGGAAAAAAAGATTTTTATAGGTTATTATTTTTTTTTTCTTTCACTTCAATAGGAGTAGAGAGTTCGCCTATCGCCCGGTTCATACACCTCCCCCCATTCTTTTGAACAGGATCAGACTTTTATTCCTTCTTTCCGGTTTAAGATTGGGTTTCCGGTTCCTTCCAACATTTGTATTAACTCTATATGTCTAACGTATCCGCCTCAACACTGAAATTTTATTTACTGCTTATTTGTTTTCTTACTTAAATAGGAGAAGATACGTTTGCCAATCTCCCGGTTCATCACTCCTCCTTTGCCTTTTTAAACAGGAGTAAAGATTTATTCCTTGTTTCCTGTTTAGCATTGGGTTACCAGTTTTTTTCTAAAGTCTACTTCAATTCTCTACTTCTAACGTCTCCGTCTAAAGTCTGGCTTTTGCTTTACTATTTATTTATTTATTTATTTATTTATTTTTCTTCACTACGAATAGATAAGTTAGCTTTCGTCGTATTCTTTTGTTCTCTTCAACAGGAGTAGAGGTTTATCCTTGTTTCCTGTTAGGAGTTGTTTCTGGTTCCTTCTTTTGAAGTTTTTTTCATTCTCTTTCACTTCCAGTAGCCCCATGAATCTTAGTGGCATTATCACCTTGGAGTGAATAGAGGAGTAGAGGTTTATCCTTTGTTTCCTGTTTAGGATTGAGTTTCTGGTTCCTTCTAAAGTCTTTTTCATTCTCGAAACTCCCAGTAGCCCTGGATTTGCATCTTAGTGGCATTATCACCTTGCTTGTGTTAAATTGATTAAAAAAAATAAATTTGGATAATAAAAAAAACGGTGATTACGATAACGATTGACATTGCATTTACATTTTTAAAGATCAAAGGTAACTGGAAATCAAGTATCCGGGGGAAGACAGTTCCACAGGCGAGAACCGCGGTAGCATAAAACTTACGGTTACATCTAACCATTTCAATTTTAAAATGATGGGACCTTTTCCGTCAATGTACTATTATGTTGAAAGTGACTAACACTGAAGAAGCTTCTTTGAATTTTATTAAGAATCTCTAATATACAATTATACTAGCTTAAGAGCCGCCCTATTTTTTTTTTTTTTTGAGCATTACGCCCAGAGCAAGGCGTGAAGCCACTAGGATGAAGGGGGTTGCAGAAGATTTGGAGCGAGAGCAGATAGGAGTGATAGAAGAAAGGATGAGGAGAAGGATAATGGATAGATCAAGGTAACTGGAGATGTCGATTGACATTACATTTGAATAGTTGGAGATTATAGCTCTCAGGGAAACAGTAATTGGGAAGGGTGTTCCACAGGCGAGAGGTGCGAGGTATGAAGTTATTGGAGCAGAAGAGACGGCCACATTTAAAAGTTTTCTACAGTGAAAGGGTGAGAGCGGGATGCCAGCCTCGTAGGGCGCTTGAATTCATGAAGTCTGGGGAACCAGTGAAAGCAGCTCATCGGAGCAATTACCATGAATGTATTTGTTAAAAAAAGACAGAGAGAGGCGACGGCGCGTCTGTGAGAGAGCGACTGTAGACGAGATGCCAGATCAGGTCAATTATATTACATATCCATCTCTGGATCTTGTCAAGAACCCGAGGTAAACAGAAGGTGTCCCAGACCATATATGGCAGCAATCTTTGAGTTTGAATCGAAAATTTTCAAATTTTATTTGAATTTTCGATTATTTAAAAATTTCTCTTCGCGGCATTACCCCCCCCAATTGGTTGAAAAAATTTTTGATTTGATTTCTTCCAAAATTTTAATTCTTTCTCCTGGGGAGATTCTTGTTTACCTCCAACTCTTTGATTTTATTTTAATGCGTGAAAAGAAGCAAAAGAAAAGAATAACTTAAAAGAAAGAAAATGAAGAAAAAAGAAAGAAAAATAAGAGACAAAGAAAGAATAGAAGAAAAAAAAAATTTTTTTAAAGAAAAAAGAAAAAAAAAAGAAAAGAAATAAACAAAAAAATAAGAAAAAAAAGAGAAGAAATGTAAAATGACGTAAAAAAAAAAAAAAAAAAATACAATTATTTACCAGAAGAACTCACATTGTTATCCGACGAAAATTCAATTTTATGTGCAACAAAAAATTAATTTTATGAAATATTTGCAAAAATAAATTAAAAACAATAGTCGATCAATAATTATCGATTTATTTGCAAAATGTTTTTTTTGCAATTTCCAAATAAAATTTCATTTTCTTTCCACATTTTTCTGTCAACCATTGATGGTCGGAGATAAAAAAAAACAAAATTGCAAAAAGAAAAATTTCAGAAAACCAATTTTAAAAAAATTAAATTTTATTTGGAAAAAATAATGTTTGAAATTTTTTAAATAATTTCAAAAAATTTTCAATAAGATTTTTCCATCTTTTTAATTCAAAAAACAAACAATTTTTTATTGGAATTAAAATCGTCGGAGAATTTTAAGATTTTTCAATATTTTATATTTTTTTTTTTGGTAAAAGAGAAAATTTTTTTTTTTTCGAAAAATAAAATAATCAAATTTATTTGAACAAAAATCGAAAAAATATTCTTTTTTGCAATTTTTAAGAATTTCCATTTTCATTCCAAACAAAAATATCGAATTTCCCCTCTCCCCCCCAAATAATTCCCACTTTTCGTCGCATTGTAACGAATGAATTTTCTGAGGGGTAACCATTAGTACAGATGGTGAAGAAAAAGGTGGATTTCTTTTTATTTTTAGTCCATTTTCATTAAAACAAACAATTTATTTGAAACGGCCGATCACTGAGCGAAAAATTTTTTCCTGAATTTTGACACAAAGAATAAAATTATTTTTCTTTGTGTATTATTATTTTAGATATTAAAAACGGCGGAAATTTTTGTTCGCCCCAAAAAAAAGTCTTCCCCCTCGACCCCCCAGGACAACAAACAACCAAAATGAAAAGGGAGACAAACATATCCCGGGGTAGAATATCTCTCCTCTGTCAGTTAAATGGATAAAGACCAAATTCCTTGGTCTATTTGAATTCTAGAATCGATTTGTCCTTCCCATTGAAAAATTTTTTTGATTGGAAACAATCGTTGGCGACAATCGAAAGAAATCTAAAATGAATTCTTGTTGCATTTCATTTTCCAGGACCAAATGCGCGGCATTCTCCAGTTCAGATTTCATCACTGAATATTATCTTTGTTCTTTTATTTTTGATTGTCTACCAAATAAATGGAAAAATTGTTTTTTGTTTGGTTGAATTTTAAGCATTTTGCGTCAAATCCGTTGATTTAGTTCGTTAATGGATCGCTTGTTATTGGCCAGAGATCCTAAATGTTTCAATTCCTTTTTCCAAATTGTCTTTGTTTTGGCCAGGAATCTCTTTTTTTTTTTCTCGCAATATTTGGCAAAATTGTTTCTGACAGGTCTAAAAACATAACATCTAATTGGCAATTCTTTGCCGTCCTCCAAACCAATCGCAAGAAAAATTGGCCGGATCCATGACAAACCCCATTTGGAAAATTTCTTCTGAAGAAAAAAATCAAATACGGAAGGAATTTACTTCAAATACAATTTTTAATAGCTTTAAAAATGTAAACTTTTAAATTTTAAAATTTAATTTTTTTTTTTCATTTACTGCTTCAAAAAATGATTTTATTTTTTATGTAATCATTTCCATTAGGTGTGTCATATTCAAATAGGCCCGACAAAAAATTTTAAAAGGAAACAAATATTTAATTAAAAGTTTAATGATTAAATTTATTATGAAAATTAAAAAAATCTGGTGTATATACATTGGATTAAAAGTCACATTTAATTTTGATTTGCAATTAAATAATAATGTATTTACCATTTCATAAATTATGATGAAACTTTAAAATCATGGATTTTTTTTTTTTATTTTTGCATCTCAAATTTTAAAATCAATAAAAATTATGGAAAATATATTTATTTCTAACAATTACTAGGTACCTAAAAGCCCACCGAAAACCGTTAACTCAGATTTTTAAAAATTATGTCATTTATGGTCATTTTTTATAGTAGCTGTCATCGATTCGTCATTCAACAATCCATCAATAGTTTGATCAGATGAACAGGACCGCTCGTTAATAATTGGTTGTATATTATTTTTTATGCTATTAGTAAGTAAAATTTCTTTCAAATCAGATTACTTTAACTTTCATTTTTTAATTTTACTAAAAATAATGTGTCAGTTTTTTTTTTAAATATTTTCAAAATCAATAAATTTTTTTTTTACAAATTTCAAACATCTAATCATTGGCCGATATTAAGAAAATTTAAAATTTGAATTTAAATTTAACAATCTAAAGTTTCTATCTGAAATGCACCAGAATTGAACAAAAAACAAAAATAAATCATAAATTTAATGATTAAACATTTTTTAAGCTAAAATAAAATCTTCAAGAATGTTTTTTGTTGTAAAAAATTCATTTTAAACTTAAATATAGAAAATTTATCTCGAAATAGTGGAGATACCTAGAGACAATATAAGAGGGCAAAGTTGAGAGAGAAAGAGAAAGAGAGACAAAAAAGGTAAATAGTAATAATAAAAAGTTTTTCTCATAATATGAATTCGGTTAAAAACAAAAAAAGAAGAAAATCAATGGAAAAAAAAAAAAATTTATTGTTTATAAATGAAATTTCGAAAGGTTTCGATTGAATTTGAGGCTGCTAATGACGTCATAGGAGCCGAAGGCATTTCATTGGACAGAAAAACCACCCTATTAAAATCTAAACCATCGTTTTTTCTTTTTGAGTTAACAAGAGGGAAATAATATTCGAATTGAAGGGAGGAATGATTTAAAACATTTTTTAAAGAGAGATGGGGAAAAAAAAAAATTTTTTAAATAAACAGATCACTGATCGAAAAGAAAATTTATTTTTCAAACGACAACAAACCTGGGAAATAAGTGGGGGATATTTCAAACAAACTTTTTATAAAAAAGGGATTAAGAAGAGAATTCTGATAGCTTGTTTAAACAACGGATTTGTTGTCCGAAGTAGTGCCTCGTCTTCCTTTTTTTAGAAAGAATTTATAATAGGAAAAAAGGAAGGGCAGTGAACATAAAAACTTTCCGTAATCTTTTCTTTTGTTCAAAAATGAAGATTTTTAGACCAAAAAAAAAAAGTCAGACAAAAATTTTTGCTGTGAAAAAGAAAATGGTGAAGAAATGAAAAATGATTTCGGAATCGTTGAAATTCAATTAAGAAGAGGAATTTCTTCTTTTTTTCTTTTTCTTTAAAAGAAACAAAAAGATGACCGATAATAGACCAATAAATCGAATAGATGACCGAATTTTCGGAATTTCCAAGGTATTGGGGTAGATAAGGAAAATCGGGGACAAAATAACTTATCGTCTGCTTTATTCAATAACAAATCAACAAATTGAAGACAACAGTCTGATTAGAACATTTTCGATAAAAAAAAAAAAGTTTTCAAAATTAAATTCAATTTTTCGGGAGAAAAAAAAAATAATGTATTTAATAATAAAGAGATTTTTGTAAGTCTTAAACCGCCCCTTTGCGTGTTTAGTGGCTTTTTGCCTTCATTGGGTTGAACATTTAAAAGAAAAAAGGAAGAAAAAGGTTTTTTTTGATGATGGAAATGAAAAAAGAATTTAAGGTTGAATGATTTGGAGAAATTTGCTAAAAATTCTTACTTACATTTGATTTTGATTTAAAACTTTTGGATATGAAATAAGCGATATTTTAAAACAAAACACGTCAATTGTCGTTTGAATTTTCTTAAAAAAGGTCTGCAGGAAAAATTCAAACCGGATGACGTCATCGGAATTTTAACCATTTCATTGACGAGAATAATCACGCCACCTGGACACAATAATTTTTTTTTTACGCGTTTTAGATGATGAAAGGAAAAGGGAAAAGAGACAAAGTCAAAAAAACATGGAACGATATTTTGAATTCTTCTTTTCTTTCCTTTTTACTTTCAAATAACTTACATTTTCATCATTTAAAATTTTATCAAGGAAAATTAATTGTTGGTAAAATAAAATAAAAAACTTAATAAAAAATTTGGTAGTATAAAATAAAAAATAGACTATATAATATTTTATTATTTAATATTAAATAAAATAAATAATTAAATTTATTTTTTCCTGCACAATAAAAAAATGTAAAAATATTTTTTTATTTTTATATTTTGACATTTTTTTTAATTAATTATTATTTTAATTATTTTATACGACTGACTAATAATTTTTTTATAAACGGATACAAATTTAATTAGTAAACAAAATATTAATTCTTATAAAAATTAACAATACATGTTAAAAAAAAATTGATTCGGGATTTATAAGATGACTTTTATAAAAATAATATTTTATCGGTAATAATTAATATTATTAAAGTACTAGCAGTAGAGCCCGGCGTTGCCCGGGGATGTAACAGTAAGAGATAGATCAAGTATCGACCATCATAAAGACTGAAAAATAAAATTGACAAAGATTATTGTTTAAGGTTGACGGACACGCATGTCTTCATTATTTTTTTTTTTTTTTTTTTCAGAATTGGTCAAACCCAAACTCAAACAAAAACATTGTTTTCAATCGTTATGAGTCTATCGATTGAATAGAATTTTATTATAAACAATTGTCTTGTAAATGGAATTTTAAAGCATTCTGAATGTAAAAATAATGAAAAAAAGTGTGCAAGACAATAAGAAACACTATCTGCCAAAAAAAAAGTGAAGTTTTGTTGAAATCGGTTGAAAAAAATGTAGGAAATCCGATCCCATATAAAAAGGAACACACACACACAAACAACCTTATTTTTTATAATAAGTATAACTCGATATGAGTTGTCCCCTTTCATTCTGTTGACAGAATCATGTTTAATCGTGTTTTCAAATTGATTTCGTGCAAAAACAATTGTGTTTTTCCAATTTTGGCGCTGTCAGAACCACCGCAAGGTAATTTTACGTAGTCCTGTGAAGTTTTATTTGAAATCGGTTGAAAAATGTAGGAAATCCGATCCAATATATAAACACACAGACACACACACACACACACACACACACACACATTTATAAACTTATACAATCTGCGTTTTATAATAAATAAGATTAAGTCTTGGTTAAAAAAATGATCGCATTGGCGTCTGTACATAAAAAAAGAATCTTGTGAAAGCTATTGTTTATTTTTCCTGGCAAAAGAAATTAACGCAGAATCATGGCGTTCATAGGACGGGAGTTGAGAAAATAAGATGGAGGAACGAAATTTGAGAGAGAAGAAGGAATTTGTCTACAAAAAAGAATAAAAATATGGAGTGTACGAAAGACGGTGATAAGAAGAGGAATTTAGTTTACAAACAGCAAAAACAATACGTGAAATACAACATCTACGTTTTGTCACTCAGAATTAACGTCTGCTAAGGAATTTTAAGAGTCTCATCGAATTAAAAACTACATTAAACCATATTATTAAAGTATCAAGTCATATTATTAAAGTATTAAGTAATATTTTATCGGTAATAAAAACGAAAAATACACTCAATTTTTTTTGACAGATTGGAATTAGAAAATCCCCAAAAAATTTCTATTAATGAAAAAAACTTTTTGAACTCTGGTTTTTAATAACAAAAAAGGTCAAAATAATTTTGATTGAACATCAAAAATCTAAAAAAGTTTTGAATTTCATGTTTTTGAAAGAAAGAAAAAAAAAAAACTAATTTTTATTTCATGAAATTCCGAGAAATATGGATGTCACCAACACGAAGTAGTTAAACAAAAATATTATTCATAAGGAATTTCCGATGACCTCTCACCTCAACAAAGGTCAACAGACAGACAGACAAACAGACAGAAAACAATGTTTGAAATCGATATAGATATAAATAGATGATATGAACAGTGTGAGATAGATCATTTAGATAGAATTGATAGATAGATAGATAGATAGATAGATAAATAGATTAATAGATTAAATAAAATTGCCATTTTCAATCACTATTCTCTTGCTTTTTTGCTTGAAAAATTAAATTAAATTAAATATGTTTAAAATGTATCTTAATTTAAAGTTTATTTACTTTTTTTAAAATTAATATTTAGCGGGGATCTCGGCCTTGCTCGGAGGTCTCTGAAAAATAATTTATCGACTATTTATTGATATTTTCAGCCATTTTATGAAAATAAATTGTTATTCAATCTTTAAAAAATAACCTTTAAATACCAAACTAAATAAACTACCAATTTCCATGTCTATTTTTTGAGCATCCCCATATTTTATTCAAAAAAGTCAATTTATTTTTTCATATATAAATACTAATATAAATATTCTATTAATGTCGTTTTTTACATAAAAGTTCATTAACCTTTTTTTCAAATTAGTATTAATAAATAAGTAAATAAAGTTAAATTAAGTTTTATTTTATTTTAAATATATTTAATTTAATAATCTTCTCAATTAAAAACGATAGCGAATCTTATTTCTTCGAAAAATAATTATATACTCTTTAATTTGGAGGGGAATTTAGATTTTTTTTTAACTAAATAAAATTTTACATTTAAACATTTATTACATTAAATGAAGCAAGCATTTCTCTATTAATGAAGTTGATTCTGTATTTTTGAAATAAACAGACAAAAGCAAGATTTTTGAGAATTTTAGTTTTGAAAAGCGATTATTCTTAAATTTCAATTTATATTTCTATTGAAAAAAGAGTGGGGAATTAAAATAAAAAATTCAGAGACAGACATGACTTCGACATTAGTAAAAAAAAAAATATTCCATTTTACTAATTTAACTATATTTTTATTTAAATTAATTTTATAAAAAATAAAACTCGATATAGTTTTGCTTTAATAAAACTTAATTAAAAATTAAAAAACTTTTAGTTTTTTTATGTTAATTATAAAAAAAAAAAACAACGAAGTTTATTTTTAAAAGATTGAATAAATCAAATTTGAAATATAAGATGCAGAAAACTATTAAAAGTCAATAATACACACACGCTAATTGTTGTAAATTTTAAGTTAACAGACATAAACTCGAAATATTTTATCAAATTATTGTATTTAATATATTTTTTCTTTTAAAAAAAGATTTTTTTTAATATTCGTTTTTTTTTTTTTTTTTTTAAGTTACGATTTTTATTTATTATAGAAAAATAAATTCAAGATTAGAATTTTAAAAATACAGTTCAGTGCATTTAATCGTAATTAAAACGTGGGTAACATTAATTTATATTTCAAATTGAAAGCTAAAAATATAATTCAAAAGATAATTTCCTAATTATTTTAAAATGTGAAAATCGGTTTTGACGGTTAATTTTTGAGAAATAAATATTTAAGTCAATTTTTACATCAGAAATTTGAAACTCGTTTATATTTTTATATCTGTGAGTAAATTTATTATAAACCCCCCTAACATTTATATACACAAAAATACTATGTAAAAAATAGAGAAAAGGCAAGATATGAAACAAGAAAATGCGGATTATTTATTATTTATTTTTCAAGAAGTTGGAGATGCCGAGACAATAATACTGAGTAAAATTTTGAGTTTAGGGTTAAAAAATCAAATATTCAAATCGAAATTCAACAGAAGATAAATAATAAGTAAAAATTATATACAAAGTTTTATTTTTTATATAAATATATATATATATATACATATATATATATATATATATATATATATATATATATATATATATATATATATATATATATTATATTTTAGTGGGATATATCTTGTCCAGATAATTTTTGCGAAAAAAATACAAAATGTGTCTGAGGTTTTCTTACTTTCAATTTGCTAAAAATGTTACTATCATGTTCTCTGGAAACGAAAAGGTTGTGAAATTTTTCAAAGAAAGGTTTTAACAGTTAAAATTGAGAACTGCTTGTCTAATAGAGAACCGTGTTCGTGTGTATAGTAGAAAAAGTTGGGTCGATTCTCATTGGTTTAGATTGGAATGAATTAATGACGTTCAATTAAGAATATTTATTAAAAGGAAATTTTGGTACATACTAGAATCAATTTTATTTATTTTTATGAAATTGAAATAGATTTAATTCTTTATTTAAACACTTATTTGATAATGGAATAAAATGTTATGTAAAAAGGGGTTACCTAAAAAATTTTTTAAAATGCATTTAAAAAATGAAAAATCATTTCTTTTAGCTTTTATTTTAGTTTTAATTTCCAAGCTTAATAGATTCAATTTATAATTTGCATTATAGGAAACACTTTATGCATTTCAAACTGAATTTAAATTGATTGGAATCATTTTTTTGATTGTCAATAAAAATCGATAAATTTTTTTTTTAATAATGAAATTATTTAAAAAATTTTTACATTTTTGTTCAAAAAAGATGACTTTTAAATTCAAATTTAAGTAAGGAGTGCATATTTAAAAATCTCATTTGATGAATACAATGAAAAAGGCCTCTTTTTGTTTAATTAATTTGTCAACACCATGTATTATAAAAAATTTAAGAAAATATTCTAAACTATCTAATATTTTGTTGGATTTTAGGAATTTAATTTATTGCCTTACATTACGAAAGATTTTCTGCAAAAAGAAGAGAATGAAAATTAACAAACAATTTTAAATTTAATAAATTCACCAATAAATGATTTTAAATAATGTTTGTTTTCGATTATAGAGCAATATTTAAAAAAAATGAACAAACATAATACATATACACACACACACACACACACACACACACACACACACACACATTTATATATTTGTATAGATCAATTCATTTTACAAATTTATTTTTTTTACTCAATTTCTTATCACCAAAATATTTATAGCCACTCAATGCAGGGGAAAACTGAATGAGGTTTGTATAAATAAATTAAAGATGATTTAGCACACATTGAAGAAAGACATGAACATAAACATCTTTAAATATAAAGAGAAATTATACTTTAAGGAAAATTTATAATATAATCGAATCAAAAAAGCAAGAAAAATATTATTATTAAAACCATGGGGTTATTTTCTTGTTTCAATATAATAAACAAAAAAGTTGAATTTTAAATTCGACCATGTTTATATAAAGAGCATATATTTTGTTTTTAACAAATTCTTCATAGGAAATATGGGATTATATATATATATATATATATATATATTATATATATGTATACATTTTTCTACCGATTAAAATTAGGTTGAAAAAATTTAATAATTTAAATATATCTGTCTACATATCTTTTCTTCTGTCTGTCTGAAACATCTCTCTGTCTGTCTGTCTGTACTATCTCTAAAGGAAAAAGGTTTTGATTATTCAAATTCAAAAAATAATATTTTGCAATAAGAGTTTGAATCAAATATTAAAAATAAATTAGTGATTAATTATATCTTTTCCTTGAACAACGTTCTTTTTTAAAAACAAATGACTAATGTTGACCCAGCAAAAGATAGAAACTCTTACGTTAAAAAAAAACAACTGGAAGAATTAATTTTGGTCAAAATAAAATTTTTGGTTTGGGATGTTTTTTCATAAATTTTAAAGAATAATAGGCTTTGGGAATTTTTGCTAAAAAAAGGGATACAGGCTAAAAAATGCCCTAAAAACATAAGAACAAAAAAACAAGCTGTCAAAAAGGAAAACATAAAATTTTTAATTATGAAATGTATGTGCACCAAATGCGTATAATATATATATATATATAAATATATGTGTGTGTGTATGTGTGTGTGTGTGTGTGTGTGTGTGTGTAAATTATCAAAATCATTTAAAAAAATAAAAATCTAATAGATGTCAAATGGCAAAAAAAGTGCTATATTTTTTCTGACAACATGCAATAAAAAAGAAGAAAAATACTAAAAAAAAAACATTTATTTGTTACTGTTTACAGATTATTTTTTAGCATTTCTTGAACATCTTGGCAAACCAAATATGTGCAAAAATTCTGGAGCATCTTTAATTTTCATTCATTGTACACTACTGCACAAAATGGAGATCATTTCAACTTGAAATATAAAAAAAAAGGAACCTTTTAAAGACACAAATATATTCATATCATAAATTTTATTATAACATATGAAAACCATAAAAAAACATTGATTTCAACCAACATTACTAATCACTACTAACAATTTACAATAAATATTAACCACTTATATTATTATTGCCACCAACCCCCCTTACATATTACTATCACACCACATCTACCATTACCATATAATCCTGCCATAATTATTAACGTAAACTACCCCTCTCCCAGCATATTTAATACCACCATAAAAAAGCAATAAGGATTACAAACTGAAATTTCTCTCAGTCACATATACACAGTCACAAAAAAAAAAAAAAACAAGGAAATAACCAGCTTTAATATAATAACAATAATAATTTTGTAAATTAAAAATTAAAAATTATAGCAATCTTCAACTACCATAATTTTACACAGAATACCTATTATCAGGATTTATACCAAAATAAATTAATACATATATCAAAATAAAATAAAATAAAATAAAACACCAACAACCACTTTTTTAGTTCAAGCTACCACCACCACTATAACTACATTCATGGTTTTATCATTCTCCCACCACCGTTACTAATCATTTCTACCAATTTACAATTTCTACCAATTTACAATAACTATTACCTAATTATTTTATCACTGTCTCCAATCCCTTGCAACATTACTATCATATCATATCATATAGACCCGTTATTTAATTAAACTACCATCTCACCCAGCACATTAAATATTAAACATCACCATATAAATTAACCAATAAGGATTACAAATTTCTACCTGTTACATATACACAATCACCAAAAACAAACAAATAACCAGCTTTAAATATAACAAATAAACCCCATTTTTTTTCAAAAATTTAAAAATAAATATAAATAATAATAATTTTTACCTATCATAATTTTACACAAACCCCACCACACGTATATACATACATGCGAGGAAATATTATTCAGCGGAAAAAAAATATACATAATATGACATGTATACATTCACGAAACATTCACGAGACATTTCCGCCACACTTCCAATGTTTAAATTTCAACATTTCAACATACAAATGCGTATGTATAGATATAACACCACCCGTATACATACATATGTCATATCCGAAACTGCCCACATATGTTTATATATGTATGAGTCCCGACGGACGACCATATATATGTATATGTGTCTGCATACATCGATGTTTGCGTTAGTACGATGATGACAAAACGACGAAATTTCCCCACCACTTCCATAATAACACCAATACACGCAATCTACATAAACCCAAATTTTTTAAAAAATTAATCAGTTTGTCTGACGATCGCTAAAGCGTGAAACCCAGGGTCACAAACTCACATCTATCCAACCAAATATGTTATATATATATCTGATATTATATATTTATATATAATATATACCGCGCATATAATATATAAATAATTATACATATATATATTTATTTATATTTATATACACTTTTCTCACACACACACACACACACACACACACACACACACACATATATATATATATATATATATATATATTTATTTATACAATTCTTTGTGATTTAAATAGCCATTATACAAGGTTATGAGATTTTTATATTTTTAAAAATTTAATTCTTAATCATTTTATTTATATATTCACATTTTTTTCTTGGTACTAATGCTTTTTTCAAAATTAATTTTTAGTTGAAGACAAAATTTAAAGGAAAAAAAATTTTTTTGTAAACTTTGAATATTAATTATTTTTTTTTTCTTGGCTCATGCAAATTATCAAACACAAATATATATATTTATCTTTTATTCCTGTTTATACAATCGTGGAGTGTTCGACTTCATATTACGAAATTAATGACAATACATGGTCATATTAAATATTCTCACCCCCCGGTCATATGTAAAACAATTGAGCATATATATGTAATGGCATTTTTTTGATTTTTCATTGGACTATAAGGCGCATTGAACATATTTCGCCGCATATTCTTTTTTAAATTTCCTTCATTTGGTACAATTCTTTTTGATTTTTGGCGCCATTTTACAAGGTTTGACGAAGTATTGTAGTATTTATCCGGATATATATACAATATATTTCAAATCCATTTTTGAAGCCTTTTTATATAGTTGACAGTTCAGATATTTTTAAAAAGTTTTCCAAATATAACAATTTGATCAAAATTTTTTTTTATTTAAAAACATGGAAGACGATTTTTCCGGTTAATGTTTTGTCTTTTTGCAACTATATTAAAATATAAATTGGGAAAATAAATAAATTTAGCGCAGTTTATTCTATTTTCAGTTGATTTATCTCTTTTACTGAATTTGTTGTGGCTGATTCAAAACTGAAAAAAAAAATTGTTTAATATTTAAAAATAAAAACAAAAAAATTTTTTTTATATTTTAAAGACTAGCAGCATGGCCCTGCATTTAATATGTGCTTGATTAAAATCCATTACGACTAATACAGCAATCACTATCAATTTGACTTAAAATATTTTTGCCCTTCATTGCATTTAAAAGGAGTGCCCTTTGCCGTGCTGATGTTGTTACATATTTCGTTTCTTGCCTATTTTTTTTTTAATTTTTTATAAATTATACTAATCATTATTTCTGTTGCGAAAAAGAACTAAACAAAATAAACAAAACAAAACGATCAGCTTTAAAAAGGAATCGTAAATGGAAAAACCGAATGAAAAAAATCTTTTCACACCCGACCCATTTTTTTGCGGAATCAGAATCAACGTTTGAGTTTAAACAAGCGAATGAGCCAATTGGAGTAAAGTGCCATGCAGATTTATTTTTTTTAAAGAATTCAATGATTTTTGCAACTATCGATTGTTTTTTTAATGTCTAGCATGCTAGTTAACATTCGTGTCAGTCAATGTTCAAGAACGCTATCCAATAGAATCTTCCTGCCTATTGCCAACATCATATAAAATATCAAACTGGTCGAATAGAAAATGACCGCACACTCTTTATGAAAACTGCCGTAGAAATATTAAAAAAATTGACTAGTTCCACTATCGATGGGAGTTAGAAAATGCAAATTCGGTCTTGGCCTTCCAGCTGACTTGGAGCATGTGCATGTAAATTTTGGTTGCAAAATTTTTGAAAATTTGCGATTTGCATTGCATTCATTTACACACACACACACACACACACACACACACACACACACACACACACACACACACACACAGCCCTTTTATAGATATAGATTAAGGGAAAAACTGCTTTTATTCCAATTCCTAATGTGAATTTTATTTTGGAACGGTTTCTCTTAAGTCCTATTTCTAGGAACATTCAAAAATATTATTTTCTGTTCGAGATCATTCTTATCTAAACTAAAAAAAATGGTTAGTTTTACTGAATAGGAATTCAGTTGACTCAGAATCCTGAATTAATGAAAATGCCTTCCAGAAATTAAGCAAAATATTAAGTAACAGAAAATTCGTCAGAACAAAAAAAATGCGCTGAAATTCTATGTATTTTTTTATTTTATATATGATAGTGAATGCTGGACAATCTTCCCATATAAATAAAGAAGAGGATCAAAGCAACAGAAAAAGAACTTAAATTTCATGCGAATACTGAGAATAACTTGGACAGAAACATGTGAACAATTTGAGATTCAAAGGAAAATAATGGGATATGTACAAAGGAAAGAAAGCTTGGAGAATTTAAAATTCACAGGTTATATAGAAGGATAAATAAACAAATAGGAAGCTTTTGTATGAATGTCTGAATTTGCAAAGTTGGACGCTTATAGTTCAAATTTTTTTTTCAGTGACAGAGATTACAGAAAGTCATGATCACTAAATTAAAGCGAAATGGAATATAAGAAAATGTCATCTAGCTGATCATTTTTGTTCGTATGTTTTTAGTTTGATGCTTTTAAAATTTGAGCACGTAAGTCTTAATGAAAATGGCAACAAAAAATGAAAACAATTCAGAATAAATTTTAGACAGATGACATTTTTGGAATTAATGAGGAAGGTAGGTTTGGAGAATTGGGCATAACCATATATAAAAAAAAGCAAGAAAGGACAGTACGGAAACAATCGTTCATTTATCTGACCAGCTTATTTGAGTGGATGGTGGAATAAAAGTGGAAAAAAAAACATCCAAAAGACGTTATTCGGAGCGACAAAAAGGATAGGAAGTTATGGAGAACTCTGATCGCCAACGTCCTGAATAAAAAACAGAAATGACGCATTCAAAAAAAAAAAAGACGAAGAAACACAACATTTTTGAGTAATTGTCAAAAGAAATGAACTTCAAAAGGATGTATTTAATACACAAGAATGGCCAGTTAGATTTGAACTCGCTGTTCGTGTTAAATAATCAGTGAGACGATGCGCAAAATATATAAACACAAATATACACCGTTGTGAAAATTAATTGAAACAGAACGAATAATTCTGTTATTATTTACTTTCTTTTCTTATTTTCCCATGTAACATGGCACAGTGAACATATTAGTATATATATGTCCATTCCACGAAATCTTTCCTTTCAAATTAATAAAAGATTTTGATTGGATTTAATTTTTTTTTCTGGAGGGTTTAAAAAATTAGGTGTATTTTTTTTGGATTTTTTTTAATTAGCAAGGCTTGCCAATGTAGAAATACAGTGATAATTTTTTTTACAATAAAGAAAAAAAAAATAAAAATCCCAGACAATGGTTTGTAAGACAGGTAATAAACAGTCGAAACTAAATGTCTGGGCGTGAAAAAATGATGATGAAATACGGATGACGCAGTATTTTTTTAAACCAAACAAATTTCACCATATACCCAGAAAATTAATTCATATGGACTGAACACACCTAATATGCAAATGACCTAATCTGAGAAAAAATACAAGAAATCGATTACATTTGGCAATCCAGTTGGTTTAAAATTGTTTGTATGGTGAAAGGAAACTAAAATTTTTTTTTAAATTAAACAAGGATTTAGATGATGTTTCATTTGAAGAATGGTTAAAAAATTAATAATAATAATAATAATAATAATAATAACAAATAAAATGGAGTTTCAAATGGGCGTAGAGATGCAACTACAGCACAATACACCGGCTGAAACTGCAAAATACCTGAAAAAAAGACAGCAAAGACGAATGCAACTGACCAGATACAGAAACGATGGCAAGAAAAACCCTTTCCAATACTCTGCCCATAAGAAGCTGATATAGACAAAACCCGTACCCATCAGTGGCTACGTACGTGCAGGGTTGAAAGCTAAAAACTGAAGTTTTTATCCTTGCTGCACAGGACCAATTCTTGTTAACTAGAAATTATCAAGCACATATACTAAAATATTGTGTCAGCCTAAAATGCAGATTCTGTGATAAATATCCAAAAACGATTGATCATCTTGTACCAGGTTGCACGATGTTGGCACCCACTGAATATAAAACTCGGCATGACAGAGTGGGCCAATATCTGCACTGGAAAATTTGCAACTTCTACAGGAAGGAAACTGAAAGAAACTGGTATGAACACCACCCAGATCCAGTTACGGAGATAGGACCTGTTACAATTCTATGGGACTACACAATACACACTGACAGAACAATCAAAGCCAACCGCCCAGATATTGTTATTAAAGACCACAACAAAAAAAACGGTGCCTCCTTATTGATATGGCAGTCCCTGCTGACTGCAATGTATCTTTGAAGATATTCAAAAAGTTGTCAAAATACAAGGACCTTGAAATAGAAATCTCGAAAATGTGGCATATGGGAACATCAACAATCCCTGTTGTAGTTGGAGCCCTAGGACTGGTTGGAAAAAGATTGCAGTAGACTAATTGAAGGGATTCCTGGAAGTCCATGCCTCAAGGAGAT
>CAHIKZ030003728.1:0-64295 GCA_903632075.3 Acanthosepion pharaonis
ATAATTAATAAAATAAAAAATAATAAATAAAAACACAACACACAACACAACAACACACAACAACAACAAAAAATAAAAAAAAAAAAAAAACATAAACACAAATACACACACAAAACATAAACACACAAAACAAAACAACAAAAACAAACACACACAAACAACACACACATAAACAAAAAAACAAAAAAAACACATAAAAATAAAATTTTAAAATAAACATAATAAAAACAACAAAAATATATAAAAATAAAAAATATATAAAACATACATATATAAAATAAAATAATACAAATACAACAAAATACACACAACAAAACAACATATAAAAACATACATACATAATAATACAAATTAATAATACATAATACATAATAAATACATACATATAAAATAAACATACATAAATAATAATAATCATAATAATATTTTTACATAATCAACATTTTAAAAGGTGAATCCAATGGCAGCTGAAGCCAACCTCTCAGAAGAAATAATCGGGGTGTACATCTCAGTCAGGGCTCTCAGTCCTTTTTGAAAGAAGAACAGAGGGAGAATGTACCCCGTATCTGCACACAAGTCCGAGACGACACTGGTGTGGCTGCTCAATGATGTTCCACTGGTCACTGGACTTGTGGCTGCCCTCCTTACCTGACTACAACCCCTTTGACTATATCTTCTGAAGCTTGATCGAGGCAAATACCAACAAGCACACCAACAACACGCCACTATGGACATGTTCGCTAAAGCTTGTGACTCACTTCACGGCCTCCTTGAGATGGTCTTTTACATTGAAAAATAATGTAGTATGTCACTGTTGCTAAATAAACTACTGGGCCTCTGCAGATACAACTTTTTATTGCCTACTTTATTTTCTTTTTTGTTGGATTTTGATTTGCTATACCATTATATATATATATATATATATATATATATATATAAAATTTAACAGAGAGAAGTTATTTATATATATATATATATATAAGACACGGATATCATATATATATATATATATATATATACACACTCATGCATATGGGTGTGTGTATATATATATATATATTATATGAATCATTCATAAAAAAAAACAGATTGGTGAAGTTAATGATATAAATGGCGAGAACACAAAGAAATTTATTAAAATTACATTAATCCACGAAACTCTAGATTAATATTATGATCCCTGTTTTTAGTAAATTCATTATGTATTTCATTTTTTATAGATGCCCACAAACATACATTTATATATATATATATATATACATATTATACATATATATAAATATATATATATATGCATTCAGATACAAATACATACAAATACATATATAAAGGGTCTTACATATTTCCATAAATACATTTGTGTCTTGTGTGTGTGTATGTATATTATATATATATATATATATATATGTGTACTATAAATACAAAGATACAAGTGTTTTTTTCATTTTCATACATACATTTCTAATATGTATAAAAATAGGAGTTTTTTTTTAATATTTTTTTTGATCCATTTCATATAAAAAGGAAATTATTGATGTTGAATGTCTACAAACATTAAATTGAGATTAGCCTTTCAAAATTTTGAAAGATGTTATATATCAGCATAATTTCCACAAATTATGTTATTTCAAAAGCCTGAAATGAAGAACTACACCAAACCATCAAACACAAATGATGATCAAAACAACAAACTGATAAAGAACCATCATGACTTTGGCTCCACCAAAAGTGGAAATAATTTCCTTCTAATCCAACATGAACCTATTTTTCTAATAAAGATTAAAGGAGATTTTCTTAGTTTAAATTGACAGAATTCTTGTATGAATTTTATCACGACTGATTCAACCAATAAAAGCTAGAGAGCCACCTATAAAATAACCTTTCACTTTACCAAAATGATAAAAATTTGGATATATATTTTTAAACTTAGAATTTATTATGAGAAAATTTTAACTCACCGTCAACAATTGGACATACCAAAAAAAATAAACGAACAAAAATAACTACTGAAACACTAATATTCAAAAAAGAAATCGAAAAACTGATTGAAAATGAAAAGAAATTGTTGTGTAGACTCATATATCACCCTAGAACATCAAAACTTTGTTTCCCTAAAACCCACAAAACTGGTATCCCTATGCATGAAAATCATTTAAGTGATAAAGTTTTCTGAATGATCAAAAAAATATAGCTGAGCCATAGCAAATATATTTACCCTAGTCTAAAGGAACAATAAGAATCAAATATAAAAAAATTTGGCAACCTTGTGTGAAAAAATTGGCAAAATAGATTCTTACAAACTCAACCAGACTGAAAAATGCTTAAATTATTTAAAAAACATCTAGCAAAAATAAGAAAAATAACCAAACAAGGAAAAGAAAAAATTTGCCTTCTTATCACTAATCAGCAAAAAATTTTGAAAAAAGTAAAAAAATAAGATTCTATATTTTCTTGTTTCTTGAGCCTGGTTTAAAAAAATTTTATGTAATGAATGTTTACTTTATATTTTTTCTGAGTCTCATTTATTATATATAGAATATATAAAAGTTAACTTTTAAAACAATTAAACAAAGTAAAAAGGCAAAAATAAAAGAATTACATATAAAATAAAAAAAAAATTTAATATCAATTAGACATCATCAAAAAAAATATTGACACCATCAAAAAAATATGTCCAATGAAAATGAACCAATAAAATACATAACCTAATAAACTTTCCATTATAACAACAAAATAAAATTGAAAATGATTCATTGATTCTGTGAAAAAGAGATTCTGCTCAATTTGAAGAATGCCATCAATATTTACATAAGGAGAAATATATATTAAATACCATGGAGAATGACAATTCAATATCCTATTTCATATTCAATGTAAACAAAAGGCTCAAAATATTCCAAAATAGAAAAGCTGTCCTTCCTGACAAATCCCATGAATCAAAAAAATATATTATTTACACACTAATATATACACAACTAAAAACCGAAAAAGAATTTATCTAAATCAACTTTAAAATTTGATCACAATAACATCTAAAACAATCAATGTTTTTTTCATTAAAAAAAACAAGCCAAAACAAAAGGAATACAACCACAGGAATTGTCAGAATGCATATACATTGGAGAAACCTCAAGTAGTTTAAACATGAACACGAAAAGGACATTTAAAAACACACACACACACACAAAACAGATTGTTGTTCACTGTAATTTAAATTCAAACCATATTAAATAAATAAAAAATCTGATTTTTAGACAAAAAAAACCTGGTTTAAAATGTTTGAAAAGTGCATTGATCACAAAAAATTCAGCCATGGTAAACATTTATGCAGACTCTTTAGAATATATCCCCATTCATTGACAAAGCAAAAAATATTTTCTAAATTGAAAAAATATTCTTCAAAATTTTGTCTTGTTTCCAATGTAAAAGTTAAAATAAACAAAAAATATTTTTTTGTGTTTGTAATGGAAATGATGAATATAATTTTGAAGGATAATACAATCATTTTCCCATCTATGGAAAATAAATAGGATGATGAATTATGTAATCACAGATTCAAGAGTACATATGGAACAACTGGTGATCCATCTACAGGAATTCTTCAAATGGGCAGTGATGAAAATAGACCATAATCAAAGGTAGCTGCAAAGAAATAAAGTTAACTGTTGATGGGAATGAAATACAACAAAATTTAAACAAAATTAATATTTCTGATTTTTAAATTGCTAAATTTACATTTAACTGATCATTTTCATTGGCAAGATCTAGCAAAACACTAAAGGATGGGTTACATTTTGAATTGAGTAAATATGATATCTTGGAAAAAGAAAATTGTTTGCATTTATTTACGGGTTAATTCTAAACTGTATTTTTTGTTAATGCCAATCAACTTGTTATCAAAAACAATTTTTGAAACAATGGAGCATTATCAATAATCAGTAAATAGGAAAAATGGTTGGCAGTACAATATTTATTAACAAATGTTTGCATTTATTGCAACATCGTCACTTGTTCCAGGAATATGAAATAGTAAATGGGGATTTATTCATTTTGCACAACTCATGGAATTTATCTGAAAACCAAAAAAACACTTTTTCATTCCATAATAACTGGTCGGAAATGAAACAAACATCTCTAAGAGAATACAGAATCAGTCCTCAAGACCAAACATAAATTTTTGTCTGGCATTTTTGGAAAAATTTGAGGTTAATTTCATTTACCACAGAACTGGTGATCCAAAGAATTCACATTGTTCCAAAAAGGGAGAATGGTGTCTGGAAGTAAATTCATCATCTTGAGGAAGCAAGAGTTTCACAAAGTTTTTAACAAATAAACAGGGAGCATGGAAAAGTGGGAAGTCTTCTAAAAACACAACTGTCAAAAAAGCGACATCAAATAAATGCAGCCCCAAAACTAAATCCTCATAAAATTAGTTTTACATGTCCTCCAACAACATCCAGTCATATTTACATTGCCAGGTTTCACTGATTGAATCTACACAGCTAGGATAAAACTTAATTTTAAAATATTTGGACAGGATTTTTAATTTAATATGTAGTTTAGAATCAAATCACGTGGAGACAAATTTCAAAATGAATTCCTGGGGATTGTCCAATCCCTTCAAGGCTCTGTTGTTTGTTGCCAATAAAGATTTGATTTATTAATCAATATATTTGAAATGTGAAGGGAAACAGTTCAATAAAATTTTACAATTCATCATTGTTTGAAAAAAATCACAGATTTAGCATGTTATAAATGATTTTAATTTCTCATTACCAACTGAAATAGCATCAACGTAAAATGAATTTGTTGGATGTATTGTCATCTGGACAATTTTTAAGTCAATGAAGAGAGTTTTTGTTGTTGAATGAACCTCCAAGTTTTGAATAGATAAAATTTCAATTTTGACATATCAGTTTAAGATGAAAAAATGTGAAGCCACTAAGAACAATGTGTCAGATCAAAATATTGGATAAGAAATATTTAGTTTCTATTGAATACGGATGATATCTGGATTAATTGAAAACATCAACCTCCACATACCTGAAGAAAATGATGGCACATTAATAAAAAAAAAAAAGGATTTAAAAAAAAAAAAATGAAACATTATGTCTTTTAACAAACATCAGCATGGATACTTCAGACAATTTTTTGACAAGTGCCCAAAAAGTGGTGAAATAAGAAAAAAGAGATTGGGTTGATTTGGTCTACTGTTTCATTGTGTTTAAAAATGAAAAGAATGGGAACTCAACAATTGATTTGATGAAGACTTTGTTGGAAATAAACTTTTGTTTTTGATAACAGCAATCATTGTATAAATTTAAAAATTTAAATGGCAAATGTTAATTAATACTGCTTTATTTAAAAAAAACCTTTTATATATATATATATATATTCTTGAAAATTTCTGCCATTCAGGATGGTAAATGTTATAAATACTCTTATTATAAAACCATGTCAAAAAGATAACTTGTCAGCCATCTTTTATACCACAGAAGGCACTTATGAGTAGACTTGGAGTAAAATATTTTAGTAATGGCTTATTTAAGAAATTCTTCCAGAAAATAAGCCAAAGACCTTCCTCCGATGGTGATCCATTATTAACTCAGGTTTGGCACGTCATTTGTAAATTATGGTGAATTTAGGATGCAAATAAATAATTCAAAGGTTGAATATTAAATATTTTGTTTCGGACATTCATACATATGATATAAATGTTATCAGAATTCACTGTTTATTATAAAAAAAAAAAACAGATTCTAGGGTGATAAATACTTTAATCTATAAAAAAGAATTTAAACATAAAATTGGTTTTTTAATAACTCAAATTTGTCAAAGTTTTCCATTTGTCTTATATATATATATATATATATATATATATATATATATATATTATATATATATATATATATATATATGCCCAGTGTTGCCTGTGCTTGATTCAAAAAATCGTATGACTCATACAGCAATCACTATCAGTTGACTTAAAATATTTTTGCCCTTCCTTGCCTTTAAAGGAGTGCCCTTTGCCATGCTGATGTTGCTACATGCCTTACTTCTTGCCTATCTCACACTGCAAATTTTTTCTTCTATACTAAACATTAAATCTGTTAAACAAAATGAACACAAAATGATCAGCTTTAAAAAGGACTCGTAACTGGAAAAACCGAATGAAAAAAGAATGTTAACAACAAATACTTTTTCACACCCAACCCAGTTCTGCGGAATTAGAATCAACATTGAGTTTAAGCAAGCAAATGAGCCAATTGGAGTAAAGTGCCATGCAGATTTAAATTTTTCCCACTGGTGAAAAATTCAGCTATCAATTTTTTTTTGCATGCTAGTTAACATTCATGTCAGTCAGCTGTTGGCTCTCAGGCTGGGAAATAGAATCTTCCTGCATATTCATGGCAGCCAGCTATAGGCTCTCATTCTGGCCAGTAGAAAATGGCCGCAAACTACATGAAAACTGATGTAGAAGCATAAAATATCGATTATTTCCACTATCGATGGGAGATTGGAAATGCAATGTCAGTCTTGGCCTTCCCGCTAACTTAGAGTATGTGCATGTAAATTTTGGTGCAAATCCATCAAAAATTGCAGACATGCATTCGTTACACACATACACATCCTGCCTTTTATAGATTTGATATATATATATATATATGTAAAAAAATGTAATATATACGATATACATAAAATATACATATATGTTATATACACACACACACTAAAAAGATTATATAGAATATGTTTTGATTTGACACACAACTCATTCACAGACAAATACCATTCTTATTACTTAATATTTAGTCTTTACATTTTCATTTCATATTTAATCTTGTTACTGATAGTATGATACCTCCTCTAAATATATAATATAAAAATGTCTGAATAGATGAGCTCTGAACTTAAACTGATGTTGAACCGTCTAATTTTACTATCACTATCCCTAATATTGTGCACTTTCACTCATAAACATAGCATACCAGAAAACTATTTTTTATAATTATCAACAAACCACAATGCTTACTAAAGAAACCAGCATGTATATGTATTATGCATAATGTATTATATGTTCCATGTTCATTCAGTAATCCGAACACAGTCTATTGTATACTTCAGAATCTTTAATTAGCAAGTCTAGTTAACTATTAACTATAAATATAGTTTTTATATTATAATTGTCGGTGTAAGCTGTCACTTATGTAGGCACCACTATGAGATTGCTGGAAAATGAGCATAGCATAATAAAACCTTGATGAAAACAAAATTTTATTGTCAAAATGTTTATGTAATTATTAAAAGGAAAGAACAAAGTAATTTTTAATTATTTTTTATAATTTTTCTGTCTTTTTTAGAATATTCTAACTTTTGATTAAAAACTCTTGTTTTTCTTCATCAGTGGATGACCTAGTAAATAACAGAAAATTTTTTAATGACAAACATTAATTTTAAAAATCTTTCAACATTAAAAATAATTGTTGGATTTTAATGAAACTTTCAGAAACCATTCACAAATGATGGAAATTATAAATATATATATATATATATATATATATTTTTTTTTTTTTTAAGTCATGGTAAGAATTTTTTTAATTATTACACTCCCCCTATAACTAATTTTATGAAAACTCTAGAAATTCAAAAGTATACATTTTTACTGATTAATTACTTAAAAGCACAAATGTTTGAGGAAAGTAAATCATGTTTATTTTATGAACTCCATGCTAATTTAATTATTCAAATCATTTTAAGATATTTTAGCAATAGAAAAGTGGGAGTTCTGCACAAGTTTAGATTTGTGTGACTAAGTGAAACAAAATTTAAATGAATAGATAAAATGTGTATGTAACTGAAATTGGCAGTAGTGGCCACTAAAATACACTTCAAGCTTTTATCGATTGATACAATCAAAATAAATTTTCAATATAATGTATCATAATCATTGATGATATTGCAAAGAGAAAAGATAAATCACAAAACTGCTTTTATTTTCCATAATCAGCCAAACTGCAGGTAGTAATTTCTATTTTTAATAATAAATAAAAACTAATTAAGAAAACGCCTTAAAAAGAAGAAAAAAAAAAAGAGCAAAATATAAATATTTTACAAGATTAATGTTTAAAAGTGTAAATGATAAAAATATTCAGGGATTGTTTTTATCCATTTACTTGAAATATGCTCACAAATGATGACTAGGTTAGTATATTAGTCAATGCCTCTCCCTCACCCAAAAATTAATATAAAATGTATGAATGTTTATTGGAAGATCTAAGTTGATCAATTTTAATAGAATTCCAGTTCAGCTTGATGAACCACATAATGAAACCAATAATTAAGATACTAATAAATAGCACTATAAAATATTAAATATAAATATAAAAGAAAAAAAAAATGGCTTTGTAAAGTATACTGCAACAGGAATTCCTATATTCATGGTCAGGATGCTGTCAGAAAAGAATGGTAATCCACCAGTGTTTCATGGATTGCACAAATGCATTTGGTAAATATGACAAATTTTTTTTTTCAAATTCAAGAAAAGCTTGATTTACAGGAAAAATATACTAATAACCCACTACCTGTATTAGGAGCAAAGGGCAGCAATACAAATAGAGAAGAAGGCTGTATTTTCTAATAGTTTCTAACCTGTAAAGTGAGATGATTTATTATCAACAGATGTAACCACAATATATGTAATTGTGTTGATAACTGAATTATTAGTCAAGATAGTAAATGTAAACCAGAAAAAGAGCACTAATCATTCATTGCTAATAAGATAGAATGTTGAGGAATATAGAGACAAAATTTCAGTAACATGTCAAATTTTAAAATTAATTGGTTAGTTAATAAAATTATGGAAAGTGATAGAGAAATTGATATGAACAGTGAAAGACTTTTCAAAAAAT
Organism: Acanthosepion pharaonis; assembly: GCA_903632075.3. NCBI lineage: Eukaryota > Metazoa > Mollusca > Cephalopoda > Sepiida > Sepiidae > Acanthosepion > Acanthosepion pharaonis. Next base: position 8,910 of record CAHIKZ030003728.1, read on the forward strand.
AGGTACTAAGAGATTGAAAAATAACATTAGAAACAGAGAAAAATGCTAGAATGGTATGCAATTCCTAAATTCCTCTATAACACTGGAAGCTGTAAAATTAAAAAAAATTAAGGTAACTGAGATATTGAAAAAAATCATTGACAAGGCATATAGACAAATTGAATTCTCATGAAAATTGGAAACAAAGAATCTTCCAATAACAATCAGAAACAGCTAAAATCTTTGTGGCACATAAAGAAAGCACAGAATTTAGTATTCACAGTACACGAAAAGGTAGAAACTGAGGAAAACAGCAAATCAAAGAGTTTGTGTAAATAAATGGAGGAACAAATATCACAAAGAAAAATCTCTCCAAAGAGCAACATAAAACAGGAAGCTATGGAGAACCTAAATTGTCCAGATGGAGGGACACAGTACATAGACATTCATGTTTATAACAATGCATTAAAACTTATATCTATAGAAAAAAATTTAGTTTGATATGAACAGAATGCCAATATAGAAGACAAGATAAAATATATATCAACCAATAGAGGTATTTTTTTTAATCATTTCAACCAAAGCAGGGAAATAAAGCCACTAAGATGCAAGCAAGAGATTACTAAGTGTTAGGGAATATGAGGGAAAGAAAACATTATTAAGGAGTGAGAACAAGAACTGACAGTAGATAACTGACATTGCTTAAATGCTTAAGAAATATTTAAAGAGATTGATAAGTCTACAAAATTTGGACACAAATATACAATCACAGATAGATGAGAAAAATCTTAGTACTGTAATGAAATTTGTATTTTTTCTATTTTTACATATAGCTTTAACTACTATAGAGTTGACACTAACTGGATAAACTTAACTTCCTCAACCAAATTAATTGTAGACTTGCCTCTAAAGTGATACTTCTTGTCACAGAAACAAAATTGTCAAAATTATTTAGACTATTTTTAAAACCAGGAAATTTGATAAATTTACAGGATCATCAGTATCTGAGATGTACAATACAAAATAGCATTTTTTCATTAAAATTCTAGAGCTAGTGAATGAAGAAGTTCATTCAGTATACCAATCAGTGACACTTAAATTTTAAGTTGACTGTGCAAAATAAGAGAAAAAAATATTACTCACTGTAAAGATTATCAATTACTGATTATGGAAATAGTGAAAAGAGAGGAGGGTAAAAAATGGAAAAGACAGCTTGAGTTTTCAGCACCAATAATTGTCATTTCCTTAACAAAGAATAACAAATATAAGATACTTTAAAGATGAAAAACACACAAAAATGTTAGCAGATTTTCAAAGAAAACATACTTTTTCACATTAGATTTCAGTGATATGTTTCACTAATGCAAACACACCAAATTTATTATTATATGTTCATTTACTTGAAGTAGTTTCCTCATTTTGGTTGTTACAGTTTTCCAGCCTTCTTCAGTAGCAACCCCCTGAAAGAGAGTTCAATGCCAGAGCGACATCTAAAATAATTTAACTATATCCCTTTTTGTTCATATTTATCACTTGTCTTCCACTAAGCTATCATATATGACTTTTTCACAATTCTGGAGATTGAACTTCAAGGAACTAGATCTGCTTAACCATGCTTTTATCCACTGGGTTATTACAACAATCAATTAACATAGAATAATTAATTGATTTGAGATATCCCCTCTGGTCTGGATGTCATACTGAGGACAATCCACACCCATGGATTGAATAAAGGGTTCAGCTCAAAATTCCTGGAAAGTTACCAACTATGACAGAGACCGAGAGAAAGGTAAACGGTAGAATGGCTACAATGTTGTGAAATGCATTGACAACCAAAATGGATATATTAGCTCAAGTATGTAAATGTATATAATTATAATCCCTCAGCAGAAATAAACAACAAAAATTTTAAATTTACAATAGAATTCAACCAGAATGAAATTAGTTTTGAAATTATTTTGTTCAGATGCATCCTCATCTTTATATTTTGATCGTTCTTTCCAAATGTCATCTTCAGGTGTCTATCATGAAATTTTGACCCAAATGCTTTATTCTGTCCAGTGTTAGACTGCCCATTCAATATAATTTTGATATTTGAATATATATATATATATATATATATATATATATATATATAACTCCATTACCACTAAATTTAATTTAGTTATTGACAGATAAAATGGCTGTTGTATTGAGTGTCTTATAAATTGGTTATAATAAAATTATTCTGAAACTGAACTGTCTTTCCCACCTGTTCAGAAAATATAAGATCCATATTTTTGTGGTGATTAATCAAAAAGGCAAACAAATATTTATACAAGGACAGGAGATTGGTGTAAATGCAATATGCTTAAACTAGACATTATATACAGATATTTTTATAAAACAATCAACTTAAAAAGTGAAATATGTTAATTTTTAAGCTTTACTTTTTGAAAGCAACATTTATTTACTTTTGCTCTGCTTTCATAACATGTTGCACCAATAACAATTTTAAACATAATCTTGCAAAGAATAAATAGAGAAGGCTTAGAGAAAAAAAAAGAAGCAAAATGCATTAAATAGATCCTAATCTTCTTTTATATTCACATGAGACAAAAATAAGTTGTCTCAAAATTCATCACTCAAAATTGCAAAACTTTACTTATAAAATTAAGTGATGCAAAAGTTATAATACATATTTTGCACTTATCTTTCAACATACTTTGAGGATGTAGTGTAAATCCTTTAGTTGACTCCCTTTATAAGATTAGGTGTATTTATTTACTGCATAATTCTAAGATCATATACAGAGTCAACAAAATTAATTTTGTATTTTGCTTTCTTTAAAAAAAATAAAAATGCACCTGATACATTTTTAAAAACTTGTAACCAGTATGTTCTTTTCTAAGGTATTTCATTTTTGTTTTTTTCATAAATCCGTAAATTTTAGATACAATCACAAACAAAAAAAAAAAAAATTGAATCAACTGTTTGTTATAACACGCTAACAAACCCACAATATTATAAGAAATTTAAGAATAAAAAGTGGTCTAGATTATAACTTAGATTTTTTTTTTATTTTTTAAAAAAATATTTTGTTTGTAAAAAAAAATTAGAAAAAAAGAAAAACTTGCATGTTTGATTTAATCTTATTTGTTTCCTAATAAGCAAGTAATCCTGTTTTTATTTTCAAGGCATATGCAATCATAAGCAGAAAATCTCTAGAAAGAATCCAATTTTGGCTTAACAGATTTTTTAAGCATCATAATTATAACTCAATGACAACTAGAAACATAGCTAAAGTGGTTGAATTTGGGAGGGGTGATGTAATCACAATCAACACCTCCTATCACATTGGTAATGATGTCACAGTTCCAAACACTAAACACAGATGATGGCCTATGCATGCTTCTTATTAGTTTTTTTTTTTTTTTAATCATTTTTTGGGTAATGTAATAACTGGGGGACAATAAAAACTCAAAAAGTTGGACAAAGATTACATTTAAAAAATCTATTTAAGTAATATGAAACAGACTGAAAACAATGTTGTGTAGTTTTTTTTTGTGAGAGAACATACCAGTCATCATTTGAAGACCTTATAAAAAATTTGTAGATGTCAGAAAATGCAGTAGTAGACAAAGTTTATGACCAGGTAGAATTAGAGTGTTTTTTTTTTTGTGTTTTTTTTTTTTGTTTTTTTTTGGTGAATTTATTAATTTCCTATAATTATCTCCCACTTAACTACTAGGATAGGTGGCATTTTTTCTTTTTTAAAATGGATGGAAAAATGTTATGGAGGAATTTTGATATTTTCACTTACCTGCAGGCAGACACATACATACATACAAACATATAAAGATTTTTTTCTTTTAAATAAAACTGGTAGGAGAAAAAACATTTTGAAATTGTCTCATAACTTCATTTTATCATTTTAATTCAATAAAAAAAAATTAAAAAAAAATTTCCTTCAAGTTTATAGTTAGGCAAATAGTGGCATGGGACCAATAATGTACAATCATTTTCTCACTTAATTTCTTTCAATAGTAAGAACTAAAGACATGGGCCATATTAATGCCTTTTCTTTCTTTGCCCATTTTATTTTATTATTTTTTTTTAATGTGCTGTTTGTAAAGAAACTTCCAAACACACACAAAACTTTCCAGGCATATATGCACTTGTAGCCCACCGACAGGAGTACATCAGGACAGATGGAGAAATTCACAATATTTCCTTTTTTTTTTTCTTCCCCAATCCCTCTCGTCATGAAAGGGTTGATGAAAATGTCTATAACAGAATGGAACAGAACATGCACATGTTGGTGTCTTTTCAGCATTTTTCTATTTATCCAAAAAATTAAAAATAATGAAAGTATCATATTTTAAAAAACAACTGTGCTTAAAGTTGTTTTGATATTTAAAATGTCTAAAACTTATGTGCTAGTCGAATGTATATCACAAAATCATTTACACACACACACAAGAAGCTACATTCATACATTATATACATATGAAAATGCAAACATGTGTATACATATACTGTAAAGCAATATACACATACACAAATATACATTCATATGCATATTAAATTTTATATATATATATATATATATATATATATATATATATATATATATATATCAATTACATTCACATGGAATATTGAATAAGACAAAAGGTATTTCCTTTTTTTTTTTAAATTATAATATATTAGTCTAAATTTAAAAATCAATGCTTGGAGAAAAACTAAAAAGGAAAAAAAAATGTTAGCACAATTTGCTTTCCACAATGAATGTGTTACCAGCTCTTTAACTATTACCAATTAAAAACTTTTTAGCTGTCACAACCAAAACTTAGTATCACCTGTAATATATTCACTAATCTTTTTTTTTTTGTTTACATTTTTCATTTATTACAATTATTATTCTGTAATAGGTTGATACAGTTCTGGCTGACACAAGTGAAATGTATGTTACTTTAGTGTAGAAGCCCCAAAGGAAAAAAAATAATTTTCCTTTTTCACAACAATTTAATAGATATACCTTTTTAATTTCATTAAGTGAATGAGATGTTCTTGTTAATACTCAATGAACAAATCATGTTCCAAAAGCTCCAAAAGGTGTGTGTGTGTGTGTGTGTGTGTGTGTGTAGCGACAAAGCAAGGCAGAATGATCCCCCTACCCCTTTATGTAATTTAACTACTGCCCCAACAACACTTTTTGATGATTTTCATTTCCTTGTTTGTGTTTTTCATGGAGAGAAAAGGTTCTTATTTACCCCTGCACAAAGAGGAGAGGGGGCAGGCAACCATTACCAGAAAAATCAATCTGTATTATACATGTATTTATGTTTGTCTAAGTAAGTGTTTGTGTGTGTTCTTGTTCCATGTTCAGCTACCACCCCATATTGTGACTTGTTCCTCCACACCAAGCTAATGTGCCATCAGTCTCAACTAAAAAGAAACTGTAGCTGGGCGCAGTGGATGTCTGACTGGAGTATGTTGCCACTGACTCTCATCATTCAACATTAGAAAGAGCAAAAATGATGAAGAGCCAGTTTGCTGCCATCCAAAAAGGACTGAAAAAAATAGTAAAGAGAGAAAAAAAAAGAAATACTATTTGTTATTTGTTTTGGGCAAATTCAGGTCTAGCACCTCCTTCATAAGGGGTTGTATACCTTCAGGGTTCACCTTGAGTAGCACTTGTGAATGCTCCTCATTTAGATTCCGAATTTCAACAAGTTTCATGAGCAGTTTAGGATACATAATATGGGCTAGATGATAGGGAAACTTAGACTCCAAGTAATGTTGTAAGAGTAGAGCATATTTGTCCTGTTCTCTCCACACATAGCTTTTGTCTATGACATTAGGGCGATCAGGAGAAAACAATGAAATTACAAGGAGGATAATCAACACAGTTTCATCTGCCCGTAAATCTACCGCTAACGATTTCACAAATTTCATGTGATCATCAAATAGCGTTCCTTCACCAAGTTTCAGCTGCTCTGTTGTCATGGCATTAGAATCTTTGTCAAATGGATCCAAGAATTGCTGTTTGTCCCTGTCAAAGTTGATCACCGATCGGATGATGAGCAACTCAATACTGCCACCTTTCAGGAGGCTGATTTGGTCACTCTGAGAAAGAGCCTTAAATGACTTTATCTTCTTTGCCATGTCGATCACTCGCCTCACACTGAGCTCAGCAATGTTCACCAGGTCTATCACGGACGGGTTGTTACGGGAATATGATGATTCTACAGAAATTTCTAGTGATTGCCGATACGCTCCGATCACTTCACTAATCATGGAAAGCTCATCTTGTTCCAACATCCGAAGGCGGTTCTGTGTCGTGCTCACATCACCTGACTGCATTTTTTGTTTCTCTATTTCTCGTATTTTTCTGAAAAATAATATCAGCAAATAATAAAATTATATAAACATTTTAACAAATTTGAAAATAATTACTAAATTTCATGTTATTTGTATTGGTAAATGTATTATTTTAATGCTATGCAATGAAATTTTCTAAATGGATAGATCACATAAATGCCATAATAGTCAATTACTCAAGCATATTGAGTTGACCAAGAATTTTAATCTTTTTGTCATTAGTGCATTTAGTTTTAACTATTTTCAATTTATTCAAAAGCATACATTTCAAACTTTTTATTAAAATCAGTGTATTTTTGTTGATAAATTCTAAATGCAGCAGAGAATAATCAGCAATTTTATTTTATTTTTTTTAAAAGAAAGATAATTGATTCTAAAATGCAAAAAAAATAATTTTATTGATCATGTAACAAAAAGCAGTTTGGAAAAATCATTGGTTAAGTTTAAGATTGGTTGCAAGCTAAATAAGATGTTAATTGAAAATAACATTATGCAACGTGGCAATATACAAGATAATGAAAATTTTCCATTTTTGAAAAGTAGGTACTTTATGACATGGAATACAAGAGATCATGGTGCAAGCAAAATGAACCACCAATAATTATACCAAAGCTCTATCTTCATCCAAAGTGATGCTTTATTATGATCATTTGAAAGGGGTACTTTTTGCCACTTTAACAATTTTTACAATTAGACCAATTAAAGTCAGCAAGTGACAATTATGTGGCATTAGTTAAAGAAAGGCATAATATACAATCAGGATCATGTTTCTTTAAAATCTTGACAAAAAAGACTAGTGTGGAAGTAATACTAAAAATTTAACTGAATTGCTTTGTTCTATTTATATACCAGCATGTGTTGTACATCTTCACAGTTGTCACTTAATGGAGATCAGTAATTTGCATATTCAGATTAAAAATCAAACATAAAAATAACAAATTTAGCCTTTGTGAAAAATCTTTTTGATCACAGCTTCAGAAGAAACTGAGAGTAAACATGTTGACATTTTAGTAGAATATTTGAAAAATGTAACAGATATTAATTTTCATTTCTGAAATAATTTTGGTTCATAAAATGAATTCTTCTAAAACATTCTTTTGTTTAATAAATTTATTTATCTTTTAATGATTAAAAAAAAGAAAAGCAAACATTTATTTATTTAAAAACTGATTTTTTATGCTTTATTTAAAACTAGTAACTAAATACCCCCCCTGCTTTAAGCTATTTTCATACAATATAAAATTGCATATGTGTAATTCTTGTAATTAAAGCAGTTTAAGCCTATTAAACATTTGTTAATTATTTCTTATATGGCTTGTAAGCATTGTGGGGTAATGGTAAATTCAATGTGCAGTGGAGTAAAGGAAAGAGTCTTGCCTCATGCAACACCAGATATAATTATTTGTATTGAATAATTGTTAACAATGTTGGTAAAAATTTTATAGATATAGATGGCAAAGTCATAAGCACTGCACCAAATTTCAAAAAAACAAAAAATTTAATCATATAATATAAGTTACATAATTCTCTTTAATTTCTGGTTTTCTTAAATGAGTGATTTCATTACTGAAGACAAAGTCAAACAAATTATGTGTGATTGAGAGAAAGAGAAAATAAATAAGTATTTAAAAACAATATTGTATAAAAAAAAGTGTTTTCGACTTGAAATAAACCTATTTTTGAAAATAGTCTTAAAATAAGGGAAGCAAATAAACTACCTATTTTCTTCAATCCTTTGTCGTTTTCGCAATTTTTCTTCTTCTGTCAGAATGTATTCTTTTCTCATTCCTATTTCAAAACATTTTCGTAGCCGGCATTTTTTACAAAACCGCCTGTTTGATACATCCATTTTGCATTTTTCTTCATATGGACATTTGAAGTAATCCTGGCAGAATAGTAAAAAATAGAAATTAAAATTTTTTTTTTCTTTCAAAGATGAAAATGACAAATTTGATGTGGTTATTTCTCAAAAAAAATACAGATTAGAAATTTTAACGTTCATAATTGAAACACTCAAAAAAATTTAATAGAAACAAATGATATATGAAAAAGATTAAAGAGAAAATTTAATGAGCATATTAATTAGAAATATCATCAAAGCTTTGTATGAGAAATGAAAAATCAAAAGAGCTTGATAAATACAAATATAAAACAACAAATTATCAAACAGTAGCAAGCAACCATTAAAATTTTGTTTATCCATTTCATTACTGTATCAATCTCAGTACCTATATTGAACAAAACTATCCTCTTCTCATTTCTACAAGTGAATCAATATAATGCATTCTTAGTTCTAGTTATAAAAGTAGTTTCATTAAATATGTATATGTAAGGTTAAATAGAAAAGAATATCTAGAGTTCCATGTTATGAATTATAGTTAAAATATCATGATGCATTGAAGAATTTTTCATTAAAAAAAAAAAAAAAAAAAAGAAATAATTATTTAGACAGCCCATGAAAGAAGAAAATTGTCTTTCTGAAAGAAAAATCATATCTGTAAATTGCATGAATATAAAATAATTTAAGAAAAAATAAAATACAAAAACATTGGCAATAAAACCACAAGTCTAAATCATAAGAAAGTTTTGAAACAAATTAAAATCATTAATGCCATGATTAACTCAAAGTTCTTTTTTGGATTCATGGGAGATGTAATAGATAATTTTAAAAGATGGGTGTCATAATGACCTTATGCACAATGCCTATAGTGAATATATTCAGATCACAATATCAGCAGGTACACACAATAGGACAGAAATAGCAGAAAATGGATGTTGCAAAAGTAAGATTACCAATTATTCAACTATTGGGTGTTTGTTTTAATTGTGTACAGGTTAAATGCTATACACAACCTATAAATTAAATACAAACAATAAAAGCAATTGCATTAAGATTTAAATAATTAAGATTGTTTTTCATCTGATACAAATCATTATATGCACAAACTAATCCCAATCCGTCTTCAGAACAGAAATTAAAATTACTTTGTAAATTTCTCTTAAAGGTTTTGTTTTGTTTAAGTTTATGATACAAGAAAATAAAAAGAATTTGATAATACAGTCCGAGAAGATTTATTAAGAATTATTTGGATCAGTTATCCTCATTAAAAAAAAATAAGGTTTGCCAATATCACCTATCAGTTTCTTACCTTTCTTGTTTACTTAAAAAGGATCTCAAATTAAACTGACTAGTTTTGGAATATAAGAAATGTAGAAGAAAAAAAATGGAAAATTGTAAAATAAATTTCTTTTTGCTTTTTAACCTCATTTTGTATTTCATTATCTATAAAAGGATTTTTTATTTAAAAAAATGTGCAGAACATTAATTAAACTAAGATTTATTTCTTGATTATAGGTCACAAATTATAAATTTTTAAAAAAACAATTATACAAAATAACATAAATTTTCAGAATAAAAAACTTCCAAAAAAATGGAGGATTACTATGGATTGAAATCAGTTTTTTTGCTTTTTATTTTTCTTTTGCATATTTTCACATCCAAAAGAAGAATTCTTTGTAAAATTTAATAAAACAGATTACACAATATATAATCTGAAATGATGAAAAGAATCCGACTTTAAAACATTATCTAAAATTTTAATTTTTTCACACACCATTTTTAGAAAAGTTCAAATTTTTTCATTTTCATAGAGCTGTCCAAAAAGACAGATGCAAAAAAGAATGATTTTACAATCAGCCTAATATATTTAAATATAAAAAAAACTTATTAAAATTCTGATAAATAGAGCATGTAGTAGAATTAGACCAAAAATAGGACAAGAACATGTGTGGCTAATTTTAATCAACAAAAAAAATGATCAATATTTAGGCTCAGAATAATATCAGAAATTGATTTACAAATATTCCAAAATCTATTTAATTTTTATACATTATACAAAAGCATTAATCATACAAAATTTTGCTAGAACTTTGGGTAATCTTGACATATTTAAAGGATATTAGAATAATCCAGAACCTATATGGACAAGAAAACGTTCCCATATAAATAAAAATGAAAAATGTAAAAATACAAAAAAATAAAAGAGGTTTAAAACAAGGATGTTATTTCTTACTAATTATTCAAACATTTGCAATGAGGCAATTCTGAGAGAATTTGGTGACAGTGTTTATAATAAAAAAAAGAAAAAGACGCTTAAGGAACTGTTACAGAAGATAGTGAAGCAAAAAGAAAGGACTAAACATCAATTGCAAGAAAACAGAATGCATCGTCATCAGCAAAAGGAACAGCCCAACATGAAAATTACAGATATGAGATACCAAAATCAAAGAAATACAACAATTTAAATATCTGGAAAGTGTTTTTAAGAGGATAAAAAACAAACAACACATTTGAAATCCAAAGATGCATTGAAATAGTGAAAGATTCTTTCCAAAAGCTAAGCAAAGTATTAAGAAACAGGAAAATTTTGTTAGAAACAAAAGAAAAAGTAGGAAATTATTTGTTATTTACATTGTTTAATCCTCATCTTTTTAATATTCACAATGTTTCTTAAAATTATGATATGGCTATAAAAAGATGATATTTTTGGAAATAACCATTTATAATTTATTTAGTCCACACGGGAAGATTGAATATGGAAAAAAAGATAATCCAACAGTTTTGAGTATTGTTTTTTATGATACAAAATAGTTACATTACCTCATCTCAGAAATATAGACAGATGTTAAATACTGATTGTTATCATAATATTAGGTACCTCCACGAGATCGCTAAAAAAAGAGCATAGCATGATGAAAAAAGATTTTAAACTTGACGAAAACAAAAATTTTATCGTCTAAATGTTTGTTATTATTAAGAGGAAAGGTCAAAGTATTTTTGGGGTATTTTTTTTCCATTTTTAATCGTTCCTAGCACGTCCGAAATTTTCGTTAAAAATCTTGTTTTTTTTTTGAGTCAGCAAAATTGACCATTTTTTTTCCATTTTAAAAAAAAAAACTGGAAATCTGACTTTGAATTTTTTTTAAATATCAATTATCATTTTTCAAAACTTATTTTAAGAAAATCAGAAATTATAATGTTTATTTAAAATATTTTGAACCAAACTTAACTTAGCTTTTGTGCCAAAAAAGATGTAATTTGAAAATAAAACAAAGCAGGTCATAAACTTTCGCGTCTCTTGACATGTGATGAATGATATATTTACTGAATTCCATGAGGCTAATTTGTTCTGGAAGGAGAAAAGTGAAATAATTTACATTTACGTGAACAAATTATTTACCCCGTTATTTTTAACGAAAACTTTCAGCGGTCTAATTTTTTTTTTTTTGTACTTAGCTTTCACCTTTACGTTTATGATGCTTTATGGGAAATATATTTAAAGAAATTAAAATAAAACTGTTAAGAGTGACATTAAAATATTTCTTAAGAAAAGGTATCTAATTAATTTATAGGTACCTTTCTTATGAAATTTTATCAGAATTGTACATAAAATACTATAATTTTATGTACATTTATTACATTCTACTGTTATTTGTATTTGCATTCATTTTATTATTAATTTTGATATTTCATTTATGGAAAAAATGTCGTAACTGAGATTAATATAAAAATAAGATCATATAAATTTCATAAGATGATACTGATACTTGTAGGTACCCTTCTCAGTTGAAATTGAAAAATCAAATTAACTTCTCCACACGTGTTTCTTAAAAGTAAAGGCCTTAACAGCGGAGAACAATGCTTAACTCAAATAACGCAACTTAATTATATTCTGGTTTGGTCTTCCGTATTTTATAATTACAGCTCGATTATAAGCACAAAATTACATTTCTTAATTACTGGGGATCTTCTGATTAGTCAAAATGATACAATTTACAACGCGCTAAAAAAAGATCTATCTCATAAGGACATTTATGATTTTTGGATGCGGTTTTTTAACTAATTTTATAATATTTTAACAATTTAAATGTAAAAAATCTATTATAATTAATGAAATAACAAATAATTGTATTAAAATTCATTTTTCATTGAAAAATTTTTTTGCTTTCAGAAAATATTGTCCATATTCATAAAAACAACTAAAAGCAAATAAAAAAAGCATTTGAAATTAAATAATATCTTTGTTTTATTGAGTTTTGTATGTTACAATTCAGAGCTGATTTTCAGGTACTGGGTATCCAATTAAAAAAAAAAAAACATGATTTGCATTCCTCAAAGCCCTGTGCTTTTAATTATTGTAATCACTAAAACCGATGCGATCGAATTTCTAGTTTTTTTCATAAAATTAGTTATGGGGGGGGTAATAAATATTTTAAAAAAATATTTCTACCATGACTTTTAAAAAAAAACATATTTATAATAATTTCGATCATCTGTGAATAGTTCCTGAAAGTTTCATTAACATCCGATAATTATTTTATTTTTGCACGATTTTTCAAATTAATGTGTGTCATAAAAAAAAAACGTGCTAAAAATTGTCTATGTTATTTACTAGTTCCGCTGATACAAATAGAAAAAGTTTTTTTAATCAAAAATTTAGAATTTCTAAAAGAAGGAAAATTTTTAAAAATAATAAAAAAAACTTTGGTCTTTCCTCGAAAATAATAACATAAGCATTTAGACAATAAAATTTTGTTTTCGGCAATTTTGGCGTTTTTTTCATCAAGCTATGCTCTTTTTTTTAGCGATTTCGTGGAGGTACCTAAAATAATAAAATTCCTCCTATATGGTTTGTGAGTTTTGGACAGTTTGCTGAAAGAAAAAAGAGTCTTGAAAACAAAATCCACTTTTTTTTATACAAGGATGCAGAGAATACCATTTTTTTGAAGATGAACAACAACAAAGTTTTTCAAAAATGGAAATAAGGAGGACACGTATACTTAACATCAGAAAGAGACAGTTGGAATTAAAATTTAAATTTGAAAGAGGGATGGGAAAATAATTTAAAAAAAAGGAAGGTTGAAGGCACAATGACAAAAAAAAACAATGCATCCATTTACCAATTTACAATTTTTGTGTAAATGGACAATCAGAAGAATGATATGAACAATTCTCAAAAATAAATAAAATAACAAATATGTTTAATTTTTATTTATTAAAAAAAAACAAAAAAAACTGACCTCTCATAATTCTTAATCATTTGACTCAACATGATCTTTGAAGAAATATATGATCGGAATAGAGGGATTTACTTTTTATATCCCTATAAAGTGAAGACTTACAAAAAACATTAGTTCTAAAAGTTCAACAATAATGTAACAAAAACATTTGATATTAAATTCCATTGATAATATTTTTTTATAAGAGTTAGTACTATATCATTTGATGAATAAAATAGATAAATTTAGTAAAGATATAAACATTGTTACCAAACCAAATCAATGCACTAAAATATTTCATATGAAATATCTATCCTAAAGTGTAACTACTTTTTAAAGTAATATTACAAACACAAGATATCCTAGTGTGATATATATCTATTATTACATAAGCTGTTAACTTTTGTAAATAATCCCAGACATTGTTTTGTCCTATACCTTAGAAACAACCTAAAAACTCATTAGCACTAAAAATAATGCTTATTGAACATCTCTTAAAAAACAAATGATAGGGTTAAATCACTTTTCAGTAAATAAACAATTTTGAATTTTCTTGCTCAGATGAAATGTATTTCAATCAGTATTTCTTAATACAAAGTTGCTATGAAATTTTTCTATAAAATACCATTTATTTTGTGTATAAAATTCTTTGAATTTATACAATTTACTAATGATATTAGTAAAAGTTATTCTTTTTAATCACAAAAAGTATTACATCCCATTAAATAATCTATCCACCTAAAGTGAAGACTGAAAATTTCCAAAAAGAAATACTAATTGATACCCTCACCCTTAACTAGCTTTTAATTTGTTTGAATTTAAAAAGAAAATGGAGGCAGAGAAAGAAAAAAGTGAATATTTACCAAACCCTTTGGAGCATTTCTTCGGAAAAACGCTTTACATGATTCACAAGAGATGGCATCAAAAATTATAATGACAAAAGCCCTATTCCACATGGACCAAAAATGAATTTTCTTCTTTGTTCTTGCAGCTTTAATATCAGTAGTATTAAAATAGCTTAGTTTGTTCAACTGATGAATAGTGGTTCTTTTTTTTTCCATACTGTTTGAAATACTGAAAAGCTGAAAAATTATATATATATAAAAAAGTTATATATATAAGATATATATATATAAAATTAGATTGGAACAAAAATATATAAACTAACAGTATTTATGATTATTTATTTTAGATATAAGATAAGAATTCACCAAAATTTTGATAGTTTATTGTATTGCTACAAACATGAAAGTCTATTTTTTTAATTTTAGACTTTCATTCTATATATTTATTAATAAATTATTTTTTTATTTAACTACCACATTAATTTTATTAGCTTAACTTAAAAAGAAAAATACTTTCATATAATCTATAATTTTTCATTTCTTTTTTTTTTTTTTTAAGATACAATGTCCTTTGATTGAAATTAATATCTGAAAACAAACAAATGTTTTATAAAATAGTGATTGAAAATTAAGTTAAAGATGAGCAAAAAGAAATGACCAAGTAAAAGAAAATAAGAGCAAAAACAACTGTATTGATTACAGAAATAGGCATTTTCATTTAATCCAATGAAGTCTACTTAATGTTTGCTTATTAATCCAACAAAGTCATTTAATATGGGATAGGTCAATTTATAGGCAAAATTCTCTAATTTTCCATTTCTAAATTTTCCTTGATCTGAAAAAAAGAAATTTTTGGTAAATTCTGTTTTTTCTGCTTTTACTTTTGTGAAATTTCATTTTCACCATTTTTATAGTATTTTATGAGAAAATTGCAATACAGTATTCTATAATTAATACTAAAACTGAAAACAAAAATATAATTCAAAGTTTCATTGCATATAAATAAATATCTACAAATCTTTTTTTAAATGGTGAAAATGAGATATGACTAAGGTTTAAGAATATATGATAAAAAGACACTTCTAGAGTTTTCTAAAGAATGATAAAACATTTTCTTTGAATGTGGCATTTTATTACTGAATAATGAAATAAAGTTTTTCATATTTTTAAGTTAATTCTCATACAGAAACTGAAAAGAAGAAAAAAAGAATAAAAATGATTTATTTAAAAAATACTGATTTGTGACAATCAACAATAAAAAAAAAAAAAAAAATTTAATTATGCCAAGATTTTAAAATACATAAAATAGTTGTGATGTTCAGAATACTTTTAAAATTATATTATAGCTGCTGCTGGCAGAGGCAGTTAAAAGCATGTCAGACATAACAACAGTTTCTCCTGCAAAGGTAGAGACAGGTTTGAATTCTGCCATTTTTTTTGCATTATTGCATTAAAACATTTATATAACACACACATATTTCTTATTTGTGAGGCTCTCTATAAAAAATAATGCTCTCCTATCATCAACCTTACATTATTTAATATTGGAAATAGAAGTGCTGAAAGTTCTTTTAAAAATAAAAAAATACTTTTAAAAGATTTACATTTTGAAAAAAAAATTTTGTACAAACAAAATTTAAAAAAATAACAGTCAAAACATTAGGAAGGATACATAACAAATGCCGAAAAAAAAGCAACAAACAAAAAAATGGTTATAGAAGAAGTTGAAGGAACCACTATTAAGCCTTTTTTATTTCCTTAACGAACAAAAGGATGTTAAGATGGTGTAGAAAAAAAAAATACTTCAATATTCCTTGTTTGGCATATTCAATGAAAGATGAAAAAATTAAAAAAAAAAAAAGAAAAATATTTTCAAACAAAAATATAAATATATATATATAATAAACAGGTATACCTCACCATATATGTATGTAATTTTTCAGGAGAGGTGATTTAAGTCAAAACGAACTTTTTCAAAGACTAAACCAAATAACCATTCCCAGTTCAGTATTTTATTTATAAATGCATTTTTTTAATAAATATGGTCAATAAAAATCTATTTTAAAATATGAAAAAAATATTCTAAATAAAAATATAGTACAAAGAAAAAAATATAATCTAAATTTATTTTACATATACATATTATATGTAGATATTTATAATTTTGCAATCTTTACTTAAACAGTTAACAACATTCTATTATTTTGTGAATGTGGTTTACTCTAAATATTATAAAAATGAAAATGATTTTGTAAGGTTAAATAACAAATAATTTATTAAAAAAAAAAAAAGAAAAATAAAGTAATTTATGTTAAATTTACCAATATTTACATTCAATTTGTTTTACATCATGGACATAGATTGCTGTGGATCGTCAGCATCAAATGCTGATTCTGGCTGTTGTTGTAAAAATTTTTTGATTTTTAGAAAGCAAACTTTTGAAAGTTCTTTGAACTGAGTTTTTCTTTTCTATATATAGATTACATGAATAATAAAAAATAATTTATAAATGTTTGTGTATTTAATTTTGAAAAGTGTTTGTCCATATCCTTGAAAATTTGATATCCTTTTTCATAAAAAAATCAAAATTCCTGCATTTTTCTTTATGGAAAAAACATGCTCAGGTTCAACATTTTTTTTTTTGCTCAAATTGATTTCTGTCAAATTTTGTTCATTAGGTCTGCTTTTTTTTCAAATAAATCTATGAAATCCTCATCCTCAAATCATTTCCAGAATCATTCATCATGGTTTTCAATTTTATATTGATTTCTATTATTATTTTGACCATGTTCTGACCATGTGGCATCATTTCATTCAGCCTTATATATTTAATACAACTTTTCAAAAATCAAAAGTGTGCATGATTCAAGATAATCATTTTGCAGCTATTACTTGCAACAACTGTTTCTTCATATATATTTTTGATTGAAGATTTGAACAATCCATAATCTGTATAAGAGACTTGGTGTTAAAAGGCCTACACAAATTAATGTTGGATAATTTATATGTTAAAAGGAGGCCAAGTATTATCAATTAATAATATACAAAAAAAGGAATTTTCTTCTAGCAATAGTTTTCTGCTGCTGGGATAAAATGATTAAAGAATTAATTTTCAAAAATAACAAATTGTAACTCCATTCTTTTTGGATTAAAATCCATATTAGAAGGAAGAGATGCCTTCATTATGTTCTTAAGGATGGGGGGTTGTGTGCATGATATACCAACAATTTTTTAATTTAAAATCTCCTGTACAATTTTTCCTAACATAATGGTAATACATGTTCTTTTGAGACCTTTTTAGCTAAAAAATTGATTTTTCTTCTTTGGAAATAAAAAAATATAAAAACAAACTATTTTTCTAATGAAATTTTCATCAATGTAAAAAAATCTGTTTAGGAAGAAATCCGTTTTCTTCAATGATCTTTTAAAAAAATCAGCTGCTGCTTGTTCATCTTCTGATGCATTTCACTTTGCTTTTTACTTTGAAATATGATCATTTTAATAGAAAAATAAACCAGCCAATAATGTGTTTTTAATTGGATCATTTCTCATTTTTATTTTCAAACATCAGGTCCTCAACGACAATGGAAACTTTTGCTGATAATAGTAGCAATTTTTATGATTCAACCTATCAATCCAAAAGAATATAATTAAAATCTCTATTTTTATTTTGAACAAATTTTTATAGTTATCAAATTTGTATAAAAAAGATCAAAAACGTTTAAATTTTTCTGGGTTTTATCATAGTAAATTTTTTGTCCAGTGTTTCTTTTCCTTAGAATAAACAATTAGGGAACAGTTAAAGCTCATTCACAAAAATAAAAATCCCAAATGAATGAGAATGAGACAGTAGGCAATAAACAGATGTATACTGTGTATGTTTAAACAAATCTGGATTTCAATTTCACAGAAATTATAAAGTGGCTTTGACAATGATAAAAATGGTAGATATTGGAACTACTGTGGAAAACACTAATATTACTGCTTTTAAAAGTTGCTAAATAAATGACAATACAGAGTCACAGAGGTTTTCATATTTCGTTCTCTGGGATTTATGATGACTATATTAATATTTACTGTAATGTACATATTTTAATGATTTGATATACTTTTACTATTTGTTGTACAGTAACATGATTTTATATACTTTTAATGCTTTTCTAGTGATATTACGATTTCAATGTGTGTGGTGGACAGACAAAGTTGAATAAATTATTTTTTCATATTTTTTTTTTGACAAATGATGTATAATAGAGAATGACATAACTCAAAATGATGTAACCTGGGATATACCTGTATGTGTGTGTGCATATATATATGCTGAATATAGTGAATAACATCTTTCATAAAAAAAAAAAGATTTTTTCAAAGACAAATTGAACATCTTTAAAGGTAAAATAAATAAATTAATTCAAAGCATTTATTAAAGTCAGATAAAATCAAAATTTAATAAATAATGTCCAAGGATTATAATCCTAAATTAAAAAAAAAAAAAAATTTGTCAAAAATCTATAAAAAGTAAACAATCACTTAAAAAAAAATCTCAAGGAAGATTGTTTATTATTTGAAGCAAAAACAGAGGAACGAAATGATTTAGGATTTTCAAAATTAAAAAATGACTTTAGTCATAGTATAAAAGAGTTATCTGTGAAAAAAGATTGGTGATAGACTACTTTCTCAAAGGAGACATAAAACATCCTTCATGTTTTACTAATGATGATTGAACATCACATCAGTAAAAGCCTTCTGCTAAAAGATTTAAAAATTTTGCTGTCCACCATCCCTCCTTCATTCCTTGTTTTTGCTTGAGACTTTCCCTTGGCTGATTTAAAGGCCCGTTAGATAGGCATTTTTTGTCTGTTATCCAGGGTGATGACATTTATGAATGTTTTAAAGGAGTGATTTCTTTTCAAGATTGTTTGAATCAAACCAGTCCATGATATTTTAACAAAATGTTCGTTTTTTTTTTGTGGAATCATAGAAATTTTTGTAAGGCAGATCAATTGATTCAACTTCATTTACCTACATAATCAAGATATCAAAGTTTTTCACACTAAAATGGAAAAAGATGCAGTAGATTTTTTATGTCTTGGAAAATACCAAAACCTTCTTTTAAAATTATTAAATATAAATATATATATATATATATATATATATATATATATATATTACAATTTTTTAGAAGAATTATATCCGAATTAACACATTTTTTAACCATCATAAAGACTCAAAAATAAAATTGACAAAAGATTATTGTTTAAGGTTGACGGACATGCATGTCTTAATTAGTTTTTTTTTTTTGAACAATTGGTCAAACCCAAATTGTCTATCGATTGGTGAATAGAATTTTATTATAAACAATTGTCTTGTAAATGGAATTTTTAAAGCATTCTGAATGTAAAAATAAAGAAAAAAGTGTGCAAGACAATAAGAAACACAAAAAAAAAAAAAAAAAAAAAAAAAGTGAAGTTTTGTTGAAATCTATTTGAAAAATGTAGGTAGCCTTTCTCTAATAATTTTAGTTTTACAATTTATGATTTTTACTTATTGAATACAGTAAAAAAAAAATTGCATATTTTGCTTGTGGTGATTCATAATTAGAATTCTGATTTGAATATATTTTCCACTCGTTGTTTCTAATACAAAAAATATTAACTTTATTTGGGTTTATTAATTTATTACAAGTACTGTGTTCTTTTCCTTAATAATTATCATCTTCGAAATATTGTTGTTTTTTGTCTATCAGATTTTTACGTCGGCATTTTTAAATTATTTCTTAATACTTTCTTTTAAATATTGAATTAATTTCAAATAGAACCAATCTGAATGTATAAATAAAGAAAAAAAAGTGTGCAAGACAATAAGAAAATACTACCTGCCAAAAAAAGTGGATGTTTGTTTTATCGGCTGAAAAATGTAAGAAATCCGATCCCATATATAAAGGAACACACACACACACACACACACACACACACACAAACAACCTGGGTTTTTTAACCTAAGTCACTCCACGAATCGCTAAAACATAGAGCATAGTCTGATGAAAAAAGACCAAAAGTTTATGAAAACAAAATTTTATCGTCAAAATGCTTATGTTTTTATGAAGAGGATAGACTAATTTTTTTTTTTTAATTATTTTTTAAAAATTTTTCCATCCATTTTTAGAATATTCTAAATTTTGATTTAAAAAACCTTGTTTCTCTTTGTCGCAACAAGGGGTAGTAAATAACATAGATAATTTTTAGCGCATTTTTTTTTTGTATTTACACACATTAATTTGGAAAATCTTGCAAAAATAAAAATAATTGTCAGATGTTAATGAAACTTTCAGAAACTATTCACAGATGATCGAAATTATTATAAATATTTTTTTTTTTTAAAGTCATGGCAGAAATATTTTTTTTTTATATTTATTAAACCCCCATAACTAATTTTATGAAAAACTCTAGAAATTCGAGACCATCGGTTTTAGTGATTACAATAGTTAAAAGCACAAGGCTTTGAAGAATGCAAATCATTTTTTTTTTTTTTTTTTTTTTTTTGGCCAACGTACCTGAAAATCAGCTGTGAATTGTAACATACAAAACTCAATAAAACAAATATATTATTTAGTTTCAAATGCTTTTATTTGTTTTAATTTGTTTTTATGAATATGGACAATATTTTCTGAAAAAAAAAAAAATTTGTTCAATGAAAATTGAATTTTTAATACAATTATTTTTTATTTCTTTAATTTTAAAAAGATTTTTTAAAAATTTTTAAATTGAATTTTAAAAAATATTTTAACATTAGTTAAAAGCAACATCAACCTTTCAAAATGTCCGTGTGAGATTGTCATTGTCTAGCGCTTTGAAAATTGTATAATTTGGACCAATCAAATTAGCCATGGTAATTAAGAAATGTAATGTTTGTGTTTCTAGTCGGACAGTAATTATCAAGTACGGAAGACCAACCAGAATACAATTTAGTTGCATTATTTGAGTTCAGCATTGTTCTCCGCTGTTAAGCCCTTTACTTTTTGAAAACGAAACACGTATGGAGAAGTTAATTTGAGTTTTCAATTTCAACTGAGAAGGGTACCTACAAGTAACAGTATCATCTTATGAAATTTAACTACTGCTAAACTTTAATTTATATGATCTTATTTTTATATTAATCTCAGTTATGACATTTTTCCATAAATGAAATATCAAAATTAATAATAAAATGAATGGAAATACAAATAACACAGTAAAATGTAATAAATGTACATAAAATTATAGTATTTTATGTACACTTCTGATAAAATTTCATAAGAAAGGTACCTAAATTAATTAGATACCTTTTTTTTCTTATGAAATTTAATCTCACTATTAACAGTCTTATTTTTTTTAATTTCTTTATATTTTCCATAAAGCATCGTAAACGTAAAAATGAAAAAGTACAAAAAAAAAAAAAAAAAAAAAAAAAAAAAAATTAGAGCGCTGAAAGTTTTCCTTAAAAGTAACAAGGTAAATAATTTGTTCACTTAAATAATTTCACTTCCTTCCATCCGTAGAAAGAATTATCCTCCCGTAAGTTATCTAAACGTCATGAATGTGCCTTTCGTCAATCGTCAAGCGACGCGAAAGGTTATGACCTGCTTTGTTTTATTTTCAAATTACATTTTTTCGGCGCAGAAGCTAAGTTAAGCTTGGTTCAAAATATTTTAAATAAACAGTATAATTTCTGTTTTTATTAAAATCAGTTTTGAAAAAATGATAATTGATTTTTAAAAGAATATCAAAGTAAGATTTTTTAATCTTTTTATCAAATCGAAAAAATGATTGAAATGATTGATTATCTGTCCTTTTTTGAAAAAAAAAAAAAAAATATTTTTAACGAAAATTTCAGACGTGCTAGGAACGATTAAAAAATGTAAAAAAATACCCCAAAATACTTTGATCTTTCCTCTTTAATAATAATATGAACATTAGACGATAAAATTTTGTTTTCGTCAAGTTCGGCGTTTTTTTTCATCATGCTATGCTCTTTTGTTTACATTTTCGTGGGTGAGTTGTCCCCTTTTCATTCTCACGATGTGTCTTAATCGTGTTTTCAAATTGATTTTATTAAAAAACAATTGTATTTTTCCCATTTTCGGCCCCGTTAGAACCACCAAAAGGTAATTTTATGTAGTCCTGTGAAGTTTTGTTGAAATCGGCTAAAAAATGTAGGAAATTCGATCCAACATATAAACGTTACAGACACACACACACAACACATGACGTTTTATCTTAAGTTTTATAATAATATATAAGATATATTATATTATATATATATATATATTATATATATTTAAATATAAATTAAATATAAATAAAATTAAAACCTTTAAAAATTTTATTTATCTTTTTTATTTATTTATGTTAATATATTTTTTAAAAACATTTATAAAATTTTTGTATGAAAAATTGAACAATATATTTATACATAATTTAAAATTTTAAATTTAAAAATTTAATTTTGCTGAAAAATATCTTAGAATATAAATGTGAACATATTTAAAATCCCTGTTTTTTCAAATTTTTTAAAAAATTTTTTGAAATTAAAAAAAAAATTAACAAAAAAAAATTTTAAAATAAAAAAAATGGAATTAATTTTTATAAATTAATTATTTAATATTTAAAGAATTTAATCGATTTATGAAATAAAATTTTTTGTTTTTATAAAAAATTTTTTGAAAATTAAAAGTTGAAACAGTTTAAAAAAAATTTTAATGAAAAACAATTTTAAATAGAATTTATATAGAAAAAAATTAAAAATATTTCCAAAAAATTTATAAAATTCAAAATTTCTATTTTTTTGTATTTTTATAAAATAATATTCAAATATTGAATTTAAAAGAAAATAAAAATTATATAAATGTTTAAAATATAAATATTAAAAAAAAAAAAATTTATTAATGAGGAAAATCCAATTTTGAAAAATCTAAAAATTCAAAATTTTAAAATAGATCTTAATTTTTTTTTTTTTTAAAAAAAATTATTGTATTTTCACAAAAATAAATTTTTGATAAAAAAAATTTTTTTATTTATTTATATTTTTATTTATCATATTTTAAATTTATATTTATATAAATTTTTATGAAATATACAATTCCAAAATGTTTAAAAAATTGAAAAAAAAAAGAATTTTTGATAAATTTAAACCAAAAAAAACAACGGTCCAAACAATTGAAAAAAAATAAGATCAATATTTTTAAAAAATCTAAATTAAAAATCAATTAAAAAGAAATTGTATTTGAATTATAAAAAAAATATCAATTTTAAAAATTATATACAAATATATATATATATATATTTATATATATATATATATATATATATATATATATATATATATATATAAATCATATATTTATTTGTTTTGTGTAATTTTGCACAAAACTTTTTTAAACAAATTTTTATAAAAAAATTTAAATTTACAAATAAGAAAAAAGTGAAAGATATTAATGTTTAAATTATTATAATAAATTTAAAAAAAAGAGAAAATAATGATTTTTTTAATTGAAAATTTAATTTTAAATTATAAAAAAAAAAAATATTAAACACTAATTATAAAAAAATGTTTAAAAAAATTTCATTATAAATTTCATATTTTTCAAACCTAAAAAAATATTTTATTTTAAAAATTTCATAAATGAATTGATAAAAATAAAAACGCAATTTTTTAGTATCAAACAAAATTTTGATCAAAAAAAAAACTTATTAGATTTTGATAAAAAAATTATTATACAAAATTTTTCAATTTCTTTTTTTATAAAATTTAGATTTTTTGGAATGAAAATATGTAAAAACGAACACATTTTTTATCAAAAATTTAATTTTTTAAAAAAAAAAAATTAATTGAAATTTACTTTTTAAAAAATAAAAAATTTTTAAAATTTTAATTTTATATGGAAAATTCATCAAACAAAAATTTTTTAAAATAAATTATCATATTTTTATATATATACATATATATTAACAAATTATATAATGCAATATTTTAAAAAATTAAAATTTACAATTAAAATCCATTTTGGGAAAATATTTATATAAATATTATGATATAAACAAAATATAAAAAATTTACTGAATCCAATTTAAGGAAATAAATTTTATTTAAAGAAGAAAAATTTTGAAAAAATATATCTATTATAATTTAAATAAAATTCAATTTTTTAAAAAACAATATATAAATATAAATTTTCTTTTTTTTTAGAAATTTCATTTTAAAATATAAAAAAATTAAATATAAATTTTAATATTTTTTTTTTGATATTTTTTAAAATTCAAAAATTTTTAAAATTTTTTTCAATGACAAAAATGCAAATTAATAAAAAAGAAAAAATAATGAATAAAATATATAAAAATTAAAAATAAAAAAAAAAAAAAATTTGAAAATATAATCCCATAAAAATATTTTTTTTTTATCTTTTGAATTTTTTTTGAAATTATTTTTTCAACAAAAAAAAATTCTAAAAAGAAGAAAAAAAAAAAAATTTTTTTTTTTTTTTGAATTTTTAATAAAATATTAAAAAAGATGTTTAAAAAAAAATTTTTAAATATATATTTATATATATATATATATATAAATATATATTATGTGTATTTTGAAATAAAATTGTTTTATAGGTAGAAAAAGATCACATAATTTAACAATTAAAATTAATTTAAAAACATTAAAAAATTTTTTTAAATATAAAAAAAAAATAAATTTTATATTTCAAAAATTTTATATATATATTTTTTAGAAAAGAAAAAATTTTCCATGTATTAAATTCATATATTTTTTTAGATTTTATTATCAAAAATAATATAAATGAAAATTTTTATTTTAAAAATTAAAAATAGGAAAATTTATTTTGAATTATAATCAATAATTATTTTAAAATTATTTATTTAATTTCGATCTTGAAAAATAATTTTAAAATTCATTTCAAATTTTTTTGAAAAAATAAATTATTATAAATTTAAAAAAATGATATAATTTTGTAAAAAATTAAAAAAATTTTTATTTACAAAATTATCATTTTTTTTGAAAAAAAAAAAAAAATATTTTTTTTTTTTATAAAATTTTTTAAAAATTTTAAAATATATTTTATACATATTAAATTTAAATTTTTATTTATAAATAAATATAATATTATATTATATATAAATTTTAAAAAAAAATTAAATATTTTTATTTAATTTATATTTTATTTTTAAATTGTTTTTTTTCTATTTAATTTAAAATTTTTTTTTAATTAAAGAGATAATTTAAAATATATATTATATGAAAAATTTATAAAAATATAATATTTATTTTGAATAAAAAATATTCTAAAAATTTGACAATTATATAATTATTAAAAAACTTTTATATCAAATTTTGATAAATCATTATATATGAATTAAAAAAAACCTTTAAAATCAATTATATTTTTAAAAATAAATTTTAAAAAAAAAAAATAAATTAAATTTTTTAAAAATTCTATATTTTATAACAATAAAAAAAATAAATTTTAAAAAGAATAAAAAATTTAATTTTATTTTGTTTATATATATAAAAATTATTTTGAAAAAATTATTTTAAATTTTTTTTATTTTTAAAATTTTAAAAAAAAAAAAAAAATATATATATATCAAAATTAAAAAAAAAAAATTATTTTAAATAAAAATAAAATAAATATTTTTAAAATATATATAAATAAATATAAAATAAATATATATAAATTTATATATAAAAAAATTTTAAATTAAAATAAAAATTTAATTAGAATAAATAAATTTGAATTTATTTTTAAATTTACAAAAAAAAAAAAAATATCCAGAATCATGTCTAATTTTATTTTCCTTATTATATAAAAAATAAATATAAAAAAAAAAATTTTTTAATTTTGAAAAAAAAAAAAAATTTTTTAATTTTTTTATTTTAAAAATATTTAATTTTTTAATTCAATAAATTTTAAAAAAGCAAATTTTCAAAATTTAAATATTTTTTTTTAAAAATTTTTTAAAATTTATTTAAAAAATTATATATTTAAATATATAATATAAAAAATTTAAATTTTAATAAATAAAATAAAAATTTAAAAAAAAATAAAAATAAACTTAAAATTTTATTGAAAATTAAATTTTTTATAAAAAAAATTTTGAAAATTTTTATAAAAAACAATTATTTTTTGCAAAAGACAAAAATTTTAAGAATTTTTCTATTTTTTTTTAAAATTATTCATTTTTTAATAAAATATATGATTTTAATAAAATGTTAAAAAATTACAAAAAATAAATATATATCAGTTAAAATTTTTGTTGAAATATATAAAAAATTTAAAATTACTGAAAAATCATTTTCAATGAAAACAGAAAATTTTTTTTTCAATGGAAAAAAAAAATTCAATTTCAAATTTTATAAAATCTAAATTTTTTTTTAATTTTTATAAATAAAAATAAAGGAATTTAGTTAAAAATTTAGTAAAAAAAAATTAAACAAATATTAATTGAAAAAATTGCTTAAAAAAAAAAATATAAAATAAATATATTATAAAATAAAATTAAATCATATTTTCAAAAAAAAAAAAATTTAAATTTTTATTTAAAACAAATCATTTTAAAAATTTTTTTTTCATTACATTAATATTTAAATTAATTTTTTTAGAAAAACTTGAAAATTTTAAAAATAAAAATCGAATGATTTAATGAAAAAAAAAAAATATCAATTAAAAAAAATAATTTTATGAAACCAAAAAATTGTTTTTTTATGAAACAAAATCATTAAATTTTTTTTTAAATTCAAATTTTGAAATTTTTACAAATATTTATTTATTTTAAAATTTTATTTTAAAAAAAACAAATTTGTTAAAAAATAATAAAAATTCCAATAAAGATTTTCTTTAAATCAAAAAAAATTTTTTCATGGATCATTCTGATCATATTATTTATTTTTTATTTATTCATTATTAATTTCAAAAATTATAATTTTTAAATTGAAGTTTGATTTTTAGATTTTTTTCATTTTTAAAAATTCGAAACATTGAAAATTTTCGTTTTTTATCATTTTTTTTAAATAAAAAAAATCAATTATTTTTTTGTCAATTTTTTAATATTTTAAAAATTTAAAAAAAAAATTGTGTTTTTTAATTTTAAAGTTTGAATTATTTATTTTTCAAAAATAAAAAAAAATAATCCTTCAATTAAAATATCTAAAATACAATTTGATTTTTAAATTTTTTGAAATTTCCATCTTAAACCAAATTTGTATATTGTTAATTTCAAAATTTCAAGGAATAAATTAAAATTCATTGAAACAAAATTGATCAATTTAAATTTGTAATTTGATTTAAAAAACAAAGATAAATTTGAAAAAAAAGAGAATATTTAATTAAATTATATATTAATATTAAAATTTTGAATATTAAAAAAAATGTTTCAAGATATTTTAATAAATAAAAATATAGATTTTGAATACTGTTTTGAAAAAATTTTTTTATTTGTTTAAAAAAAATTTGTTTTACAAATTGTTAAATTTATAAAAATTTAAATAAAATAAAAAAATTAAATTTTAAAAAAAAAATATTTTTTTAATATTTTGTAAATAAAGAAAAAATTTTTTTTTTTTTTTAAAAAAAAATAAAAAAAATTTCATTGGTTACATTTCAAATTAAATTTTATTAAAAAAAGGCATTTAAAATTTTAAATTTATTTTTTTTGATTTTTCAATGTGAAAAGTGAAAAAAAAAAAAAAAAGTTTAATAAATCATGAAAACAAAATGTTTAGTTTTGGTGAAATGCAATTTTTAAAATTTACAATTTTATTTTATTTAAATTATAAAAAATTTGTAAAAAAAATTTAAAAAAAATTTTTTGAAATCCAAACAACATAAACAAAATTTTTTTTTCAAGAAAAAAAAACATAGGAAAAAAAAAAAAAATTAAAAATTATCTTAAAAAAAATTTAATTTTTATTTCTAAAATTAAAATTTTTTAATTTTTTTGAATTTGAAAGGAAAAAAACGTAAATTATTTTTTTTTTGTATTTTTTAATTTTAAAAAAAAAATATTGATAAAAAAATTATCATTTTTTGAAGATGCAAATTTTTTTAAATAAAAAGTTTAAAAAATAAAATCAATTGATTAAAAATTTTATTTCCATTTTTCAAGAAACCAAAATCCAAAAATAAATATAATTTTTATTTTTTTTTGAAAAAAATTAAAAAATTTGTTTTTTTTTTTTTTTTTTAATTAGTTTTTTTAAATTTTAATTTTTTAAGGAAAACTTTTGATTTGAAATTCCTATTATGGGAAATCAAATAAAAATATTTAAGTATCATTTTTGAAAATTTGTTTTGAAAAAAATTAATTTTTTTTTTTTTTTTATTTATAAAAACATAGTTTAGAAAAATAAAAAATTTTAAATTCGTTTATTTTTTAAATTTTATTTGAAGAAATTAAAAATTAAACATTGATAAATTAATAAATTTTTAATTTGTTAAATAAATAAAAAAAAAAACAAAAAAAATCTTTTAAAATATTTTTTAAATAAATTATTAAATAAAAACAATTTATAGGAATAATAAAAAATTTATTTTAAAATGAAAAAAAAGTTTTTTTTAGAATTTTTTTTCAAAAATTTTAAAATTTTAAATTATTTTTTTTAATAGAAATAAAAAAAAATTTATCAAATAATTTTAAAAAAAAAAAATTTAAATAGTTAAATTATTTTAACCTTTATAAAAACAAAAAAAAATAAAAAGTAATAAAATATTAATTGGAATTAATTGATTAAAAATTTTGTTAAAATTTTTTAAAAAAATTTCAATTTATATATATGTTTTATTTGTAAATAAATAAAATTTATAAATTTAAAATAAATTTTTGAAATTAAATATTAGAAAATTTTTTTAAAACACATTTAAAAAATTAATTTTTTCATTTCAGAAAAACAAAATTTTTTTAAATAAATTATATAATAAAATAAAACTAAATTTAAGCCTGGATTTTTTAAAAATGTAAAATTAAAGAGATCAGAGATCATTTAAAACCATTTTAAAGACTTAAAAATAAAATTGAAAAGATTATTGTTTAAAAGGTGAAAAAATTGTATTTGTAAATTTTTTTTTTTTTTTAACAAAACGAATTGATCAAAATTTTATCAAAAAAAACATTATTTTTACAATCGTTATGAGTCTATCGATTGGTGAATAGAATTTTATTATAAACAATTGTCTTGGAAAAAAATGGAATTTTTAAAGCATTCTGAATGTAAAAAAAAAAAAAGTGTAAAGACAATAAGAAATACTTTTATCGAAAAAAAAAATGTTTTTTAGATTTTTTATTTTTAAGAAAAAAATATAAAATAAAAGGAAACACCTTTATATAAAGGAAAACACACACACACACACAACAAAACAATTTTTTTAAACCTGGGTTTTTAACCTAACCTCCATGAAATCGCTAAAAAAAAAAGAGCATAGTTTGATGAAAAAAGACGCCAAACTTTATGAAAACAAAATTTTATCGTCTAAATGCTTATATTTTTTTATGAAGAGGAAAGACTAAAATTTTTTTTTAATTATTTAAAAAATTTTTTTTCCATTTTTTTAGAACATTCTAAATTTTGATTAAAAAACCTTTTTCTCTTTGTATCAACAAGAACTAGTAAAATAACATAGACAATTTTAGCATGTTTTTTTTTTTATTTGACACACATTAATTTGGAAAATCTTGCAAAAATAAAAATAATTGTCGGATGTTAATGAAACTTTCAGAAACTATTCACAGATGATCAAAAAATTATTATAAATATTTTTTTTTTTTTTTTATTAAAGTCATGGCAGAAATATTTTTTTTTATATTTATTAACCCCCCCATAACTAATTTTAATGAAAAAAACTCTAGAAATTTGAGACCATCGGTTTTAGTGATTACAATAGTTAAAAGCACAAGGCTTTGAGGAATGCAAATCATTTTTTTTTTTTTTTTTTTTTTTGGACCCAACGTACCTGAAAATCAGCTCTGAATTGTAACATACAAAAACTCAATAAAACAAATATATTATTTAATTTCAAATGCTTTTATTTGTTTTTTTTTTGTTTTTATGAATATGGACAATATTTTCTGAAAGCAAAAAAATTTTTTCAATGAAAAATGAATTTTTAATACAATTATTTGTTATTTATTTTAATTATAAAAGATTTTTAAAATTTAAGTTGAATTTAAAAAAAATATTTTAAAATTAGTTAAAAGCTGCATCAACATCAACCTTTCAAAATGTCCTTATGAGATTGTCATTTTTTAGCGCTTTGAAAATTGTATCATTTTGACTAATCAGAAGATCCGCAGTAATTAAGAAATGTAATTTTGTGTTTATAATCGGGCTGTAATTATAAAGTACGGAAGACCAACCAGAATACAATTAAGTTGCATTATTTGAGTTAAGCATTGTTCTCCGCTGTTAAGGCCTTTTACTTTTTGAAACACGTGTGGAGAAGTTAATTTGATTTTTCAATTTCAACTGAGAAGGGTACCTACAAGTATCAGTATCATCTTATGAAATTTATGCTAAACTTTAATTTATATGATCTTATTTTTATATTAATCTCAGTTATGACATTTTTCCATAAATGAAATATCAAAATTAATAATAAAATGAATGGAAATACAAATAACACAGTAAAATGTAATAAATGTACATAAAATTATAGTATTTTATGTACACTTCTGATAAAATTTCATAAGAAAAGGTACCTATAAATTAATTAGATACCTTTTTTCTGAAATGAAATTTAATCTCACTCTTAACAGTCTTATTTTTTAATTTCTTTTAATATATTTTCCATAAAGCATCGTAAACGTAAAAATGAAAAAAGCTAAAAAAAAAAAAAAAAAAAAAAAAAAATTAGAGCGCTGAAAGTTTTCCTTAAAAATAACGAGGTAAATAATTTGTTCACTTAAATCTAAATAATTTCACTTCCTTCCTTCCGTAGAAAAAATTATCCTCCCGTGGAATCCGTCATGAATATGTCATTCATCACCTGTCAAGTGACGCGAAAGGTTATGACCTGCTTTGTTTTATTTTCAAATTACATTTTTTCGGCGCAGAAGCTAAGTTAAGCTTGGTTCAAAATATTTTAAATAAACATTATAATTTCTGATTTTCTTAAAATAAGTTTTAAAAAAAAAATGATAATTGATTTTTAAAAGAATTTCAAAGTGAGATTTTTTTTTTTTTTTATAAAATGGAAAAAAAAAATTGAAAAATTGATTTTGTTTTTTTTGAAAAAAAAAAAAAGATTTTTAACGAAAATTTCGGACGTGCTAGGAACGATTAAAAAATAAAAAAAAAATACCCAAAAAATACTTTGATCTTTCTCTTTAATAATAATACAAACATTTAGACGATAAAATTTTGTTTTCATCAAGTTTGGCGTCTTTTTCATCATGCTATGCTTTTTTTTAGCGATTTCGTGGAGGTACCCCCCTATTTCATTTTTAATTACATTCTTCTTAAATTTTATGTTTTGTTTTTAAATATAAAAATATTTGTTTTTTTTTTTTAAAAAAAAATTTAGAAAAATCAAAAATAATTTTTGTAGTTTTAAGTTTTGTTGAAATTTTTTGAAAAAAATGTAGGAAATTCGTAATCCAACAAATAAAAAAACAATACAGAATATATTTTCTTTGAAAATAATTTTAAAATTTAAAAAATTTTAAATTTTATATAAATGAAAATGAAATAAATAAATAAAAAAAAAAAAAAAAAAAATTAGAAATTTGCTTTAAAATTTATCAAAGTTTTTTATAAAAATTTAATTTAAATTAAAAATTATTAAAAATTTTTATTAAAAATTTATAAATTTAAATTTAAATAACAATATTTTTTTTCATTTTTTATGAAAATTTAAATTATATTTTTTTTATCAAATTTTAAAAATTGAAATTTAAAAAAATTTTAACTTAAATATATAATATTTATTTAAAAATATAAAAATTGAATAAAATAATAAAATTTTATTCATTTTTAAAAAAAAATTTAAAAATGTTTATAAAAAAAAAAAAAAAAAAAAAATGAATGACATTAATTTAAAAATTTTTTTTTTTCTTTAAAAAAAAGGGCAAAAAATTGATATTTTTTTTAACTAATTTTTTATTTTTTTTTAAAAGAATAGAAATAAATTTTTAAATTGAAAAATAAAATTAAATATTTTTCATTTTAAGGTTTCATTAAAAAATTTAAATAAAAAAATAAAATGAAAAAAAAATTTTTTTAAAAAATGTTTTTAAAATTTATAAAAATTTCAAATAAAATTATGAAAATTTTTTTAAAAAAAAAATTTATATTTTTTATTTAAATACAAAAAATAAAATAAAATATTCAAAAAAAAAATGAAAAAATTTCAATTTAAATAATTTTCAAATGAAAAATAATTCAGAATAAATGGAGTTTTATTAAAAATATAAATTGAAAAATTTCATAAAAAAAAAAGAAAAAAAAAAAATTTTTTCAAAAAAAATATAAACACAATCCATAAATTTATTTTTGTGTTTGCATGAAAAAAAAAAAAAATTTTCATTTTTTTTTTTTAGTATTAAAATTTTACAATTTTATATAAATTTAAAATTTTTTAAATATTTTTTTAAAAGATTTTATTTATAAAAAAAAAAAAAATTATAAAAATAAAAAAAAAAAAATTTTTTTTTTGAATTTTTTTTCAAAACTTTTTAAAAAATTTTTATTAATTTAAAATAAAATAAGAAAAAAAAATTTTACTAAAAAAATTATTTAATTTAAAAATTTTAATTTTTTTTTATTTAAAATATATTTATTTAACAATTATGTTTTTGATTTAGAAAAAATTTTATTATGGAAAAAATTTATAAATAAAAATGAATTGAAAATAATTTTTAAAAAAGTAATTTTTTCTATTTTTTTTTTAAAAAATTGAAAAAAAAAAATTTTAAAATTTTTAATTTGACAAAATTTCCTTTAAAAAAATGGAAATTTTTTTTTTTAATTTATAAATAAATCATAAAATTTTTTTTGTTTTCAAATTTAATTTAAAAATTTCATTCATTTTTTTAACTGGAAATAAAATTAAAAAAAAAAATTAAAAATAAAATTTTGTTAAAATATTTGAATGTTTTTTAAAAAAAAATATAAAAAAATAAAAATTTAAATAAAAAAAAAAATTTTTTTTTTTTTAAAAAAATAAAATAAAAAAAAATTTTTAAAACCATGTTTTTCATTTTATTTTTTTTCAAATATAAAAATAACCAAAATTTTTCAATTGAAAAATCAATATTAATATTGGAAATTAAAACATGAATTAAATTTTAAAAATTTTTAAAAAATGAATAGAGGCCTTTATTATTAAAAAATTAATGAATTTTAAAAAAAAAAAAAAAAATTTTTTAAATTTTTTTCAACAAAAAATTTACTTTAAAAAAAAAAAGAAAAAAAAAAAAAATATTAAAAAAATTTTATTTTAATTTTAAAAAAAAAATAAAATTTTTTTTTTAAATTACAAAAATAAAATTAATTTAAATTTTTTTTTTTTAAATATTTAATTTTAATTTTTTAAAAATACAAAAGTTAAAATCACAAAAAAAAAATCAAAAATTGGAAAAAAAAATATCAATAAATTTCATCAATAAAATAAAAAAATTCAAAATTCCAGAAAAAAAAAAAATTTCAAATAAAAAGAAAAAATTTAGTTTTTCATTAAAAAATATTTAATTTTACAAAATTCTTTTTTAAATAAAAAAATTTTTCATTCAATCATTAAAAATTGAAATTTTTTTATGAAACAAGTTTTAATGAATTATAAAAATTTATCATTTTTAAAATTTTTTTAAAAATTTCTAGAACAACTGCAAAGAAAAGATCAGAAATTAAATATTTTTTCAAAAAATTGAATTCAACATAATTTTTTTTAATATTTAGAAAAAATTTTTTAGGTGTTTTTAAATATCTTATTTTCATTTTTTAATTTTTCAGGAAAATAAAATTTTTTTATTTTAACAATAAATTGAATTTAATCAGAGTTTTCAAAAATTAAACCATAAAAGCAAAAAGGATATTTCATAATAAAAATATTTTTTTTTGGAAAAAATTAAAAAATTTTTTTTAAATTTTTTAAATTTTTCCATTCAAAAAAAATCTATTGTTTAAAAAAAAAAAAATTTCCTAAAAAAATTTAAAAAAAATTTTTAAATAATTTAAAATTTTCAATTTGAAATAAAAAAAAAAAAAACGCATATAATAAGAAAAATTTGAAAAAGCAAAAAGATTAAATGAAAAAAAAATTTTTTTTAAAATGTTTTTATTTTTGAAAAAAAAAAATTGAATATGTTAAAAAATAAATGTTTTCAATTTTAAACAATAAAAATTAAAAATGTATTATTTTGTCTTTTTTTATTTGAATAAAATTTTAAATTTTTTTCAATTAAATTTGAATCAATTAAATTTTATTGGTTTTTTTTTTTAAAAAAAAATTTATTTTTTAAAAAAAAATTTTCAAAAGTTAAAAAAAAATCATTATAAATAGATTTTATTTTTAAATTAAAAAAATTTCATTTTAAATATTTTTTTAAAATTTATTGATTTATCAAAAAAATTAACTTTTTTTTTTTTTTTCAGAAATTTTTGAAAAAATTTTAAAAAATCAAAAAAAAAAAAAAAATTCAAAATTTAAAAAAATAAAAAAAACTTTAAAAAAAAAAAAAAAAATGAAAATTATTTTCATAATTTTTTTTTGATTTATTTCATTTTTAAAATTTTTTTAACAAACAGAAATTTAAAAAAAATCAATTTATTAATTTTTTTTTAACCAAAAAAAATTTTAAATAAAAAAAAAAAATTGAAATAAATTTCAATTTCAAAACGATAGTTTAATTTAATTTTTCAAAAACCTTTTATAAAAAATCTAAAAAAACCTTATATTATATATTTATATATTAATTATAAAAAATTTTTTAATGAATTTTTAAATAAATGTTTTTGTTATTTTAAACAAAAAAAAAAAATTTTGAAAAAAAATTTTATTGAATTTTTAAAAAAAATAATTTGAAAAATTTAAATATTTAAATTTAAAATTTTATTCAAAAAAAAAAAAAAAAAAAAATCATAAAAATTTTTAAAAGAAAATTTTCATTTTTTTTAAAAAAATTTTAAATAAAAAAATATTTTAAAAGAAATTTTAAAAATTACTAAAAAATTTTTTTTCATTTTAAAATTTATTTTTTTAAATAAAAGTTTTCTTTTCAAATTCAAGATTCTTACAAAAAAATTTAATTTTTTTTTTAGTTTGAAAAATCATTTTTTTAAAAAATTAAAAAAATTATTTAAATTTTTAAAATTTATTTTTAGGAAAGAATTAATTTATTGAAAATAATTCAAATAAAAAAAATATTATTTTTTCAAAAAATTTTTTTTTTTATCATTGAATTATTTTTTTTTTATTTTTGAAAAAAAAAAAAAAAAAATTAAAAATTTAAATAAAAAAAATCAAATCAAATTAAAAAAAAAAAAAAAAAAAATGAAAAAATTTGAAAAAAAAAAATTTATTAAAAAAAATGTAATTTGAAATGTATTTAAATTAAAAAATTTATTATTCAAAAACAAAATAATTTTAGAAAAAAAAAAAAGAAAAAAAGTTAAAAAGGAAAATAAAAATTTTAAAAAAAATTTAAATCATGACTTGAAAAAATTTCATTTTATAAAAAAAAAAAAAATTTTCATTTTAAAAAAAATTTTTTAAAAAAAATTGAAAAAAATAAAAAAATGAAAAAAAAAAAAAAATTCAAAATTAAAACATTAAATTTTAATTTGAGTTTTGAAAATTTAAAAAATTATTATTGAAAATTCTTTTTAAATTTTTTTTTTTTAATAAAAATTTAAAGAAAATAAGAAATCATTTTGGTTTTAAAATTTTTTGGAAAATTATTTTTTAAAATTATTTTTTTTTTCAAAATTTTTTTCAAAAAAAATCCAAATGATTTTTAAATTTAAAAAAATTTAATTTTTTCAAAATGAATTTAAAAATTTATTTGAAAATTTTTTTTTTTAAAAAATATAAAGATAAAAAAAATGGAAAATAAAATAAATACAAAAATAAATTTAAAAAAAATTTGTTAAAAATAAAAAAATTTATTTAAAAAAATAAAAAAAAAAAATCTTTTTGAATTTTATTTTTTAAAAAAATTTTTTAAAAAAAATAACATCCCAAATTTTTATTTCAAAAAATTTAATTATTACAAAAATAAAAAAAAAAAAATTAATAAAAAATTTTAAAGAAAAAAAAAAGAATATTTATAATTTTAAAAATGGAAGATTTTTTTAAATTTAAAAAAAATAATTTTAATTATTTCAAATTTTTAAAAAATGAATTTTTAATGAAAACCAAAAAAAAAATAATTTTTATTTTTTTTTAAAAAAAAACAAAAAATAAAACTTTTAGAAAAAAATTGAAATTAAGCCATTCATAAAATTGATTTTAAAATTTTTTTTTTTAAACATATAAATTAATATTTTAAAATTAAAAAAAAAAAAAACAAAAAAAGAAAAAAATAAAAGAAAAAAAAAAAAAATTTAAGAATATTTTTTTTTTGAAAATAAAAAATTTCCAAAACATTTAAAAATTATTTTTAAAAAATTTAAAAAAAATTTTTTATATTTTTAAATTTTTTAAAAAAATTTTTAAATTCAAAAAAAATTAAAAAATTTTATAATATATTTATTTACAAAAAAAAAATTTTGAAAAAAATAAAAATAAAATTAAACAAAAAATTTTTTTTTTTATTTAAAAAAATTTTATTTTTTTAAATGAAAATAAAAATTCAAAGTATAAAAATTAAGGTCAGAAAAAAAAAAATTAAAAAAAAAAAAATTAAAGAAAAAAATTTTTTAAAAACAAAATTAATTTCAAAAAAATTTTTTTTTTTCTAAAAAATTATATTTTTAACATTTAACAAAAAAAAAGGGCAAAATATTAATATGATAAAATTTTAATGATTTTAATTTATTTTAAATTTTAGAAAAAAATTTATTCAAAAAAAATTTAATTTAGAGATATTTTTTTTTATAAATTTTCATTTAAATAAAATATGACAAAGAAAATTTTTAAAAATGAATTTTTTTTTTTTTTTTAATTTTTTTTTTTTAAAAAAAATCAAATAAAAAAACATTTAAAAAAAATGAAAATTTATTAAATCAAATTTATTTTAAAAAATTTTATATTTATATTTTTTAATTAAATGGAAAAAAAATATTAAAAATTAATGAAAAAAAAAAATTCAAGACAAAAAAAAAATTTCTTAAAAAAAAATCAAATTTTTAAATTATGTTACAAATGAATTTTTTTTTATTTTTTAAAAAAAAATATTTTAATTTTAAATTTTAAAAACACTGTTTTAAAATTTAACAAAAAAACACACAAACACAAAAATTTTTTTTTTTCATATTAAATTATTAGGTCCCTCCATGAAATCGCTAAAAAAAAAAGCATAGCATGATGATGAAAAAGACGCCAAACTTGATGAAAACAAAATTTTATCGTCTAAATGTTTATGTTATTATTAAGAGGAAAGACCAAAGTTTTTTTTTAATTATTTTTAAAAAAAATTTTTCCTTCTTTTTTAGAACATTCTAAATTTTGATTAAAAAAAAAAAAAAAACCTTGTTTCTCTTTGTATCACCGGAACTAGTAAATAACATAGACAATTTTAGCATTTTTTTTTTTTTTATGACACACATTAATTTGAAAAATCTTGCAAAAATAAAAATAATTGTCGGATGTTAATGAAACTTTCAGAAACTATTCACAGATGATCGAAATTATTATAAATATTTTTTTTTTTATTAAAGTCATGGCAGAAATATTTTTTTTTTTATATTTATTACCCCCATAACTAATTTTATGAAAACTCTAGAAATTTGACCATCGGTTTTAGTGATTACAATAGTTAAAAGCACAAGGCTTTGAGGAATGCAAATCATGTTTTTTTTTTTTTTTTTTTTTTAATTGGATCCCCAGTACCTGAAAATCAGCTCTGAATTGTAACATACAAAACTCAATGAAACAAAGATAATATTTAATTTCAAATGCTTTTATTTGCTTTTAGTTATTTTTATGAATATGGACAATATCTTCTGAAAGCAAAAATTTTTTTCAATGAAAAATGAATTTTTAATACAATTATTTGTTATTTTAATTTTAATAGATTTTTACATTTAAGTTGTTAAAATATTATAAAATTAGTTAAAAAGCAACATCGGCTTTCGTAAATGTCCTTATGAGATAGATTTTTTTTTAGCGTTTTGTAAATTGTATCATTTTGACTAATCAGAAGATCTGCAGTAATTAAGAAATGTAATTTTTTGTGTTTATAATCGGGCTGTAATTATAAAAGTACGGAAGACCAACCAGAATACAATTAAGTTGCGTTATTTGAGTTAAGCATTGTTCTCCGCTGTTAAGGCCTTTACTTTTTGCGAAACACGTGTGGAGAAGTTAATTTGATTTTTCAATTTCAACTGAGAAGGGTACCTACAAGTATCAGTATCATCTTATGAAATTTATATGATCTTATCTTTTTTATATTAATCTCAGTTATGACATTTTTCCATAAATGAAATATCAAAATTAATAATAAAATGAATGGAAATACAAATAACACAGTAAAATGTAATAAATGTACATAAAATTATAGTATTTTATGTACACTTTGATAAAATTTCATAAGAAAGGTACCTATAAATTAATTAGATACCTTTCTTTGAAATATGAAATTTAATCTCACTCTTAACAGTCTTATTTTTTTTTTTTAATATATTTTCCATAAAGCATCATAAACGTAAAAATGAAAGCTAAGTACAAAAAAAAAAAAAAAAAAATTAGAGCGCTGAAAGTTTTCCTTAAAAATAACGAGGTAAATAATTTGTTCACTTAAATCTAAATAATTTCACTTTTCTCCTTCCGTAGAACAAATTATCCTCATGGAATAAATACGTCATGAAATATGTCATTCATCACCTGTCAAGTGACGCGAAAAGTTATGACCTGCTTTGTTTTATTTTCAAATTACATCTTTTTTTGGCGCAAAAGCTAAGTTAAGCTTGGTTCAAAATATTTTAAATAAACATTATAATTTCTGATTTTCTTAAAATAAGTTTTGAAAAAATGATAATTGATTTTTAAAAGAATTTCAAAGTGAGATTTTTTTTTTTTTTTATAAAATGGAAAAAAAATGATCGATTATCTGTCAATTTTTTGACTCAAAAAAAAAAATATTTTTAACGAAAATTTCAGACGTGCTAGAACGATTAAAAATGTAAAAAAAAATACCCCAAAATACTTTGATCTTCCCGCCAAGAAAATAAATATAACATAAACATTTAGACGATAAAATTTGTTTTTTATAAGTAATTTTAAAAATCTTTTCATTTTTGGAAAATGCTCTTTTTTTTTTTTTTCGTTGGAGAATGTTTTATTTTAAATTTTATGTGTTTTTTAGTTTTTTTTTTGTTTTGAAATCAATTAAAAGAATTTAAATTCAAAAAATGAACATTTTTAAATTTTATTTTCCATTTTTACAGCTGTTAAATTTTTTTATAAAAAGATATATGAAACTGCAATCCATTAACAGAAAACATTTTTTATAAATTTGAAACTATTTTTCAATTTGCAATATTAAATTCTTCCAAAAAAAACAACCGCATTTTAAAATTCTTCAGTAACAAATTAGACAAGTCAAAAAAGATTCTGAATACAAAATAATGATTTGATATATTTTAATTTTTCATTTTAAAGTTTTAAGGAGGATTCTAAAAAAATTAGAACTTATAAAAAGCTCGGCATCATGAAAAAATTCATAAAATTCAAATTTTATTTAAAGTTAACTTAAAAATTAAATGAAAAAGAAGGTTTTTACCTTGTACATAAAAAGATTTAAGAGGATTATCTATATATCACTCAGAAATTAAAAAAAAAATTAAATTAATCTTCCAATTACAAAGAATATCTCATGTTTACAGATTTTAGAAAGTTCAAAAATTAGTATTTTTATACATATTTTCTTGACTTGTATAATTACAGAATGAGTAAATGTTTATTTGATGGTAGTGATAAATGAATAGATGTATATTATTATAATTATACTTATTTAAATTACTAGTTTTCTTTAACAAATAAAAAAAAAGAAGAAAAAAAAGAAAAGAAAAGTGGCATATTTAGTGAATAAATGAGATAAATTATCCGATTAGGAATTATCTACACTAAAGCTATCATGAGTTAATATCCAAAAGCAAACTTATCAGGGACAAGAAATTAGTAGAAAATGTTTATTTAAAAAGAAAAAACCCATGTAAACATGTGAACTTATGCTCTCTTTAAATGGCTAACAAGCTAGGCTCACAGACCCATTATTTCCCTGGCCCAGCTGGGGAGTTTAAATTAGTATTAGGTATGTTCATGAGATCGATAAAAAAATAGCATAGTGTGAATAAAAAAGCCCTTAAACTTGATGAAAATAATTTTTTTACTGCCTAAATGTTTGTTATTATCAAGAGGAAAAATCAAAGTATTTTTTGAATATTTTTTTACATTTTAATAATTCATCAAACATCCAAAAATTTAAAAATTTTTTTTTTAATCAACAAATTTGACAGAAAATCAATCATCATTCATTTTTTTTTCATTTTTATTTTACAAATTAAAATTCTTTTAAAATTTAAAAAAAAATCAATTACTAATTTTTTCAAAATTTAATTTAAGAAAATTTGAAATTATAAAGTTTATTGAATATATTTTGAGACAAAAATTACTTTTTTTGTGCTGAAAAAAAAAAAAAAAAGAAGCATGTCTTAACAGCGGTGTTGATTGACAAGTAACATGTGATGGTTTCATCACACACTGATATCTTTGACTAGAAAAGTTTATGGAAGGTCAGAAGTTGATAATTTTGTTTATTAACCAACTTATTTACCTAGTTTTTTAAAAAACTATCAGTAAGAATTTTTAAATTTTTTTTTTTTTTGATATATTGGTATTGTTTTCACCTTTACATTTATGATTCTTTATGGAAAATATAAATATAAAATTTTTTTTAAAGACATCAAAGAGTTTAAAATTTCAAAGAAAGTTATATGTTTTAATTAATTACCTTTCTTATGAAATAAAGTGATAGTAAATTTTATGTACACAACATTTTACAGTATTATTTGGATTTCCACTCATTTTATTTAAAAATTTTGATAAAAATTTATGGAAAATTGATATAACTGAGCATAATATAAAAAAAAATTTGTATAAAAAAAATAAGATAGGTACAATAATACATTGTATTTATTTTTTATAAGTTGAAAATATCTAAAATCTTTTTTATTTTGTTAATTTTAAAAATTTTACTGTTATATGACAATATTTAAAAGACAATTTTTTTTCTAATAGTTACATAATCATTACTTTTATTTTATTTTCATAGCCAAGTAAATTTTTTATGAAATTTTGTTATTTGCCCAATATAAATGCCAAAATACTAACATTGAACAACATTTATATAAAAATCAAATTATGTGACACATTTTTATTTTATCAGGAGAAAATCGGTTTTCGTACATTTGAATTCAAGAAACATTTTTAAACCAAAGACATGGAACATATCCAAAATTTTTCTAACAGGATGCCTCAAGAGAAATAAAAAAATTTTGTGCAATTTACCTTTTTGCACAGGAAAAATTTTTAATAAATTTATTAAAAAAAGTTTTATTTTCCACTAATTTTTACAATATTTAACAACTTTAATGTAAAAATAAAATAATTTAAGAATTAAAATTCTTTTAAAATTCATTTTCATCAAAAATGCCTTGTTGTGTTTTAAGATTGTTAGTTTATGACAATATTATAATTATTCAAAAAACACAATTAAAAAAATTGGAAATTAAATAATATTTTTGTTTTATTGAGTTCTTGTATGTATAAATTTTTCTCCCAAATTTTTAGGTATATGAGGTCTTTTTTAAAAAAAAAATTTTTTTTAAAATAAACCTTTTGATGAAAAAATTTTTCTTCGTCAAGTTTAAGGCTGTTTTATCATCATATGCTCATTTTCCATTGTATCTCATGGATTTACATATATTATCTGGAGCCTGACCAAAATGAAGATTAGGCAGTACCTTTCCTCAGTTGGGGGGGCTTTTTGGGTCTTACATGTCCCCAAGATGCAAAGTGCAGTACTTTTGGGTTATTCCAATTTTAGTTTCTGAAAAAATCCCACATTAAACTCGACCTTGTATCAATTAATTATGACATGTCATTTTAAA
Source organism: Acanthosepion pharaonis (assembly GCA_903632075.3). Classification (NCBI taxonomy): domain Eukaryota; kingdom Metazoa; phylum Mollusca; class Cephalopoda; order Sepiida; family Sepiidae; genus Acanthosepion; species Acanthosepion pharaonis. The sequence goes on from CAHIKZ030003728.1 coordinate 51,464, forward strand.
AAAAAAATGCCTACTAGTGAGTGATCTTTATTCTCATGGATGTGTGCCTCAAACAAGTTAAACTTAGTAAATAACGATGTATTGAAAACATGTAATAAAATTAAATCTTCCTGTATAATTCCAACATATTTCCAGGAGTTACAGTTTAAATATCAAATATGTTTTAATTAAGTCAAATTGTTCCATCCATTTCAGCTTTCATCTTGATATAAAGCAATGAATTTTTTAAATAATGAATAAAATAACGAACTTGCTATTTTCTCTCAATATTTTTATCTGAAATAAAGTATTTCAAAATATTTGAGATTTTCATTCTTTGTACATATGTGGGGAGGATCATGCATTCAAAAACAACTTATTTTCAGAATATACCAACATGCATTTCAACACGTGAAGGGAGAAGAAACAGGAAACTATCCAATTTCACTGAAATTTTCCACATTTATTTATTAATGAATGAACTTTGAAGCTTTTATCTACCATTCAATGAAATCCCTTTTTCAAATGAAACGTCAGAAGTCTCTTGTTGCTCTATCTATTGCTATTTCCATGGAAAGTGTTCATATTACATTCCTTAGTTCTACCAGTTATAACCTCCACAACTAAGACCCGCTATGCCATGCACAATGTAGTAAATCATCCTCATTCCTTTTGCATTCCATTGATGAGATGTAAGTTCCACTTGAGCAGCTTCTTCCAACTTCTGCTTTGTGGCACTGCTTCACAAAGAGAGGATGCTTCCTCGATCACTACAATATTCTTAACCTGTTCAAATTTAGAGTCCCTACCTACCACCATACTGTGCTTCTTACCTCTATCAAGTGACTCTTACTTGAGCCTTGTACAAGGTGCATATCATCATAAAGGAAAAAAAGTTTTGTGGAAGTATTTTTTCGGGTCAGTTATACCTTAACTCCATCTAACTTGTACCTGATCTGTATTAGGGAATTTTGAATGTTACTATTTTTTTAAAATTAAATCCTTGATGAGATTATCATTATTAAAAATACATCTGATATCGACTATGAACACATGGAAAATATGTTCCAAAGTAATGAGAATTTAAGAAAAATTATTTTTTGAGGAGATAAAATATACTATATATTTTGTTAGTTTCCACAGGAAGAAATTCTGTGTCAAAAATCTTTGTTTAAAGATGTAATTTTATTTTTTATTTGGTTAACAAATTCACTTTAAACTATCTTTCAAACAAAACCAACTCCAAAGAAAGCATTTAAATTATTTAAAACGCATTTTTGCTTTTTTTTTTTATGTATGTGAAGGTACCTACTAAACATACTTCAATTTCTTCAATTTTGTAGGAGATCAACTCATACAAATTAAGTACTCTGCTCATTTCATTGAAATATTATGAATACTTACTTAAAGTTCATCAAAGGCAACCCTTAAGGCCAATATCAATTTACTTCCTATTTATAATAAACTATTTGCAAATAAATAAGATCTAATCTGCTATTAGCCAAACTAGAGACATTTAAAGTAAGCTTTTATCATCTTTATTTTAAATAGAAATAGCCTTTTCTCTACTTTTAAAATTTAAACTGTACATTGCCCTGTTGCTGCTTGTGAAATACCTGCTGCTTCCCCCTTTTTTAATTCATAGTTGTCCATCAAGGCTAGACAATCCAGTGCTGTTATTTAAGCTACATCTGAGAAGTGGAGAAGAGATAAATTAATGCTTTTTCCAACAGCATTAGTGTGAAAGTGAACAGTTTTACAAGTCCCATTTTCTGCACTGTTAGAACACAATACTTTCCTTATCTAAAGTAATAATTTCATATCAGCAGGTATTAAATGATTTTTCAATATTTCTTTATAAAAAGATTTTTGCAATAAAGCATGAAAATTCATTAGTGAAGTCTCTGCATAATCATTAATTTCCCCATATCTTTCAATGCCGATACAATTTTCTTTTTACCTTTTGTCAAACATACAAGAATATAATTGCAAAACAGATTAGAAATGGCCTTGTACTTCATTTTAGAGTATTTTACTGGCATTCTTCTAACAGCAATCTCATAATGATGTGCTGCTTTTACTGTACTACAGTAACATATTCACCAACAAATTATAATATACATATCGTATAATTATTTCCTGAATTTGATATGATGGTTAACATTAAAATTGCCTAAAAGTGATCCTAATGTTGAATATTTATAACAGAACAAACTTTAGAAATGATAAATACATAGTTTACATTTTTTTATAACAGGGGAGTGGGGGAAAATCAATCATAAAGCAAAAATAAATTAAATATAAAAAAGTATTCATGTTTAGCATATTCTGGATAAAAAAAAATGTCAGACAAAAGACTTCGGCCAAGAAGTAAAATATTGTAAATAATTCTAATGAATAACAAAAGCTAAAACAAATTAAAAGTATATAGCTACAGGAAAAATGGTAAAGATGAAATTATTGCTAATACATACTGATTATATATTTAAATACAAATTTTGATGCTATAATTTGGATTGACAGAAACAGGTTTGTGTGTATGTTTATGCTCACAGTGTACATTTCAAAAATCTATCTTATCTGTGCTTTTCTGTTTAAACAATAATAGGAAAATCGATAAACAAGTAAAAGGCGAAGTCCCAGCCCTCTTTTATGAGTATATACAGTTGTGAAAAAAGGTGGGAGGTTAATTTCACTTACAGAAAAGAAAGCGCTATGGTTGAAGTTAATACATAAATACTTAAAATTTTTGAATACACTAATAGGAGAAATTTTTTTTTTATATAAAGATGTTCCTTAGCTTGTTAGATTCAGTTTTCAGCAATAAATTAATTAAAAAAAAAAAAAAAAAAGTGTTGATGCCTGTGCTTTTTTTTTTTTTTTAAAAACAAAAAAATATTTATTATAAAATAATAATAAAGACTTCGGTTTATGTTTAAGTAACATTTTGACGATAAAAATGTTTCAACTTTGGGACATTTTTCATCATGCTATGCTTTTTTTTAGCAAAAAAGGTGGAAGTACATACGGTAGATTATATAAAATTACCATTTTGAGATGCCCGTTTTTGGTGTCATGGAAAATTAAAAATTACACCTAAAAATATGTAGGTACAACATCTATAAAACAAAGAGTATCAGCAAATGGACCGATTCAAGAGTATGAGAGAAATATTTATGGTAAATTGTGATATCCAAGTAGACATTTCTTACTACATCTGTCATAAAATAAAAACTTTAAAAATATACAACAAAAAACTACTTGTATAACATTCAAATTAACCCTGAGAAGAGAAGTTCAGTGAAGAAAGGTGCTCTCCATAAAAGCAATAAATATTTAATGTGTCCATTTTACTGCCTGATGGAATTTGAAAAAATTAAAAAAAAATAAAATAAAAATGACCTAAGAACTATCAAATTTAAAAATCCGACTGAAAATTTACAACCATTGAGAAAACTAAAAATTATAAATAGTAAAAAAAAATTTCAAATTTTGAAAAAAAAAAGAAAACATAGGATAAAATAAAAAATTCAATTAGATAAATTCAACAAAAAAAGTCTTAATATTTCCACTCAAAGCACTCAGAACTACTTGTTTATGTTAGTATACTTTTTTAGGCAAGTAAAATATATGAAAATAATAAAGTTTTGCTTTACAAAATTTTTGTAGTAGTGTCATTTAAAAAATCTTTTGGAAAAACAGTTTTATACTATTAGAGATAAGAAAATAAATGCACACAAACTACAAATCTAAGGAAAAATTTGTTTTTGTATAATTTTTAAAATCTTTAAATGATTGTGAATAGCCATATACAAAAAAAAATATTTTGATATCATCATTTAAAAGAAAGTAAATTAAAATTTGATATCAAAAATTTTGTTTATTATTTAATTTTATAAAATGTTCAAAAATTATATTTCAAATTCAATTGATTACAATTTCTAAAAATCATAATTAGTTAACTTTTTTAACTTATAAAATGAAAATGAAATAAGTATTTAATACTAATAGAAAAAAAAAAAAATTGTAAAGTTTACAAAAATGTAATTAAATTAAAGAAAAACAATTATATTTTAATGTTTTTAAAGATAGATTAGAAATTGAATCTGAAAAAATATTTTTTATTTTCATATATATAAATATTGAAAATTTAAAATGCTTTAAAAATTATTAAAATAATATAATATTTTTATAAAAAGATTACAAATGAAACAGTGACAGCCCTAGAGTTATATGGTTAATATGAAATTGAACTTTGGCACTCTTACAAGTATAATAAAAAAAAATTTTTTAATGAAAAACTGCAAAACATAAAAACAAAGTTTTTACAATATAAATTAATGTTAAAAAGAAAATGTTCACTATCCTATTTTAAAGCATTTTTTCATTTTATTTGCAAAAATTTTTGGCCTTTTTTAGAACCTTAAATTTTGACAAAAAATCATTTTCTTTTGACAAAATAGACAAAGAATTTGTCTTGAACATGGATGACCACAATGTTTGTTTTTTTTTTTTATGACACATTTTAAAAATTTGGAAAATCTTGTAAAAAATATAAATGCCTAAAACTTTGTTACCTTGAGCTGGAACTATTCACACACATCGAAATTTATAACTATTTTTTTTTTTTATTGGGTACATGTGTTTGAGTTGATATTTTTATTATTTTGAACAGTAAAAATTAATGTCAATTCACCTTTCCCATGGCCTAGTTTTTAAAATTTTTCTAGTTTAAGGCACATAATAGTTAAAGAAGTGGTTTTTGACTGAAAAAAAATTCAAATCAGGTTTGGGTTTTGCCAGGAGTCAAATTTTTCTTTAGTAAGGATTTCTTCAATTGTAGGTTGGTTGACATTAATTTATTGTTTAAGGTTAACAGGGATGTCAATTGAACACATTATCTTTAAAGTTAAAAAAATTTACAGTAATAAGAAATAATGTCAATGAAAAATTAATTTAAAAATTATATGGAGTAATTATTTTTTACACACAAACATGGGATCTATTTTAGTTTAAACATTTTCATTAGTTTAAATAAAGAAAATACACTAAAAAATACATTAAAGGAAAATTTAATAAAACCATAGAAACCAAAAAAAACCTACAAACCTATTTATTTAATCATTTGTTTTTTATGATTTTATCAATCCTTTGCAGGTTATTATAAAAAGAAAAATATATTCAATTTTAAGAATATTTTTAGAAAATAAACAAGTTTTATAATTAATTTATAGTTTGGGAAGAAGAGGTGGATTCATAATTGTCCCTATATTATTTTGTGTTTGAATATAAAAACCCAACTGAAATTGGAACAAATCTTTTAAAATTATTAAAATTCTGTAAAATTATCCATCAAAACATCCAAACTTACAGCAAAATTATTTCGAGCAGTAAACAAATTAATATACTGATATAGGCTCAATGTTGCTGCAAACTTTCCAGAAACCCAACAAAAATCCAAAGACTGAATGGACTGGTTTTGGGAAAGGGGAAAGAAAAGAAATTAAACAAATGAAACTCACCTGCTACAAAATTTTGTTTATCCTATAATTTTTGTCCTCAATTAATGTGTTCATGTTCTTGTGCAGATGAAAATTTTTTTTTGTGGATCTTCAAATTTCACAGGATGTTTTTTTGCAATTCAGTTATCTTGTTGGGAATGATGGCACTGAGTTGTAATGAACTAGGACCAGCAATGATGGTATAATTTTTCCATCAATGTCCAATTTTGGGGCTGGCAGTTGCTGTATGTACCAGCCGGGACTTTTTAAAAAAAGGGATTGTATAAGCTAAAACAGGGACAGTATGTGTAAGACAACAGTTTCAAAATGGCTCTGTTTTTCCCATAAAATATGCCACAAAGAAGTTTCAAGAATCAACAACTGTTGTAGAGGTGCTGCTGTTGGTTGATTTTTTTGCTGAGAAAACAAATCAGTATTTGTGTTTGTTAAAATTTATTATTGAATATATTTTAATAGTTATATCACTAGAGATTATTGTTATATATATTCATTTCAAAATTTTCACCTTTTACTTAAAATAGGGGCTCCAAAAGCTGGCCTGAGCCTCGAATAAAATTCAAATAGTTACCTTATCTAAAAGGTTAGAAGAGCAACAACAGTCTGATTTAGAAATTACTTTTTGAAGAGGTTTGTTTTAAAAAATCTACAGCCACTTAAAAAAAATTGCCATTTTTTTTCAAGAATTCCAGAAATTAAATTTGGCATGAAAAATATTGTTTTTTTCAGGAACATGGAGAAAGTTTTTTGAAATCAAGGCCCATTTTTTTAATTGTTGTATAGTTAAAAAATTTTGAAAAAAAAAAAAGTTACATATTAAAAATATGACAAACAGAAAAAAAAAAAAATAATTATAAAAAAAAAAATCTAATATAAAAACTATTTAACATGTTTTCACAGTGTACAATTATTAGAATTAATTTTATTAAGTAAGATTTAAAGAAAATGTGCCTTCATCAAAAAAAAAAATTTTTTTTCATAAAAATTAGTTTTAATCAAAAAATTTTTTCATTTTTTTAAAAAAATTAAATAATTTAAATACCATTAGTAGACTGAATTTTTTCAAAGACATTTAAGAAATGCACATATTTAGTACCTTTTATCAAGTCTATTCTTTTACCTTTTTTTTTATGAATAAAAAAAAAAATTTTTTTTTTATTAATGGATTTTTACATTTGAAATTATTTCTCATTATCATAAATGTTATATTTATTATTTACACAAATATTTGAAAAAAAAATCCATTTTTTGTTTTAGATTTTTTTAAATAGTGAAATTAATGTCTACCAGTCTAGATATTGAAAGTATTATTAAAGAAACAATTTTTAAAATATAAAAAAATTATCCCAATTGAATTTTTAATAAAAGAATTTTCAATAAATTATGTTAAATCAACATTAAAAACTGTATATAATAGCAATATACCTACACACACTGCAAAGGATTAAAAAAAAAAATAAAATCATAGTTATCATTAAGAAATTTACTAAAAGGTAATCCTTTTAAATGGAAACAGTTTTTTTCTTTTTTAGTGAGGAAGTAAATTTTAAAAAGCTAAAATGTTTTCATTAAACAAGGTTATTTTTTTCAGCAAATGTTTTGGTTCAAAAAAAAAAACCCCATCTCTAAAATTATATCCAATGAAAACAAAAGTTATAGAGCAGACCATGTTCAAACATCAGAAAAGGACAAGGAATAGATTTTAAAAGAAATTAAAAAAAAAGATAGGGAATTTTTTACACAATTTTTTTAACAAAATAAAAACAACAATATACAGTTTTTAGGTTAAAAAGAAAAAGGAAAGTTTTGGAGAATAATGAGTGATACATTTTGGAAGAACATATGAAAAAAATAGAAATAAATTTTTAAAAACCAAACATGATTCTATTTGGACAAATACAATAACAAAATATATGAAATGATCAGATTAAACAATGAGAAAAAAAATACAAGCTAAAAAAATTTATATATTTTTCATTTTAATTCTTCATCTTAAGTGACCAAAATCTTTTGCATGAATTTTAAAAAAAAAATGATGAAAAAATGTTATCAAATTTTATATATACACATATCCTTCATTTTTGTATAAAATAACTGGTCATAAAACTTGAATTTTCAAAGCAAAAACGGTATCCATTAATTTTAAATTGATGTAAAAAAAAGAAAAAATTTCTACATTAAAACATTTAGAAAAAACTATCAATTGTTCCAAATGCAAATTTAAGACTGTACATGGGACCAGAGTCCAAAAAATAGTACATTATAAACAAAAAAAAACCCGGATAACTTTTTTTATTATTAATGACCAATATGAAATATTTATAATCAGAAAAAAAAGAGAATTAGTCTTGGTTTTTAGGTACCTCCTCCGAGATCGCTAAAAAAAAAAGAGTATAGCATGATGAAAAAAGATGCCAAACTTGATTTAAAAACAAAATTTTATCGTCTAAATGTTTGTTATTATTAAGAGGAAAGATCAAAGTATTTTGGGGGTTTTTTTTTTCCATTTTTAATCGTTCCTAGCACGTCCGAAATTTTTGTTAAAAATCTTTTTTTTTTTTTTTTTTGAGTCAGCAATTTTGACCATTTTTTTCCATTTTAAAAAAAATGAAAATCTCACTTTGAAATTTTTTTAAATATCAATTATCATTTTTTCAAAACTTATTTTAAGAAAATCAGAAATTATAATGTTTATTTAAAATATTTTGAACCAAACTTAACTTAGCTTATGTGCCAAAAAGATGTAATTTGAAAATAAAACAAAGCAGGTCATAAACTTTCGCGTCACTTGACAGGTGATGAATGACATATTGACGGATTCCATGAGGCTAATTTGTTCTACGGAAGGAGAAAAGTGAAATAATTTACATTTAAGTGAACAAATTATTTACCTCGTTATTTTTTAAGGAAAACTTTCAGCGGTCTAATTTTTTTTTTTTTTTTTTTTACTTAGCTTTTCACCTTTATGTTTATGATGCTTTATGGAAAATATATTATAAAGAAATTAAAATAAGACTGTTAAGAGTGACATTAAATTTCATATTTTCCTAAGAAAGGTATCTAATTAATTTATAGGTACCTTTCTTATGAAATTTTATCAGAATTGTACATAAAATACTATAATTTTATGTACATTTATTACATTTTACTGTGTTATTTGCATTTCCATTCATTTTATTATTAATTTTGATATTTCATTTATGGAAAAATGTCATAACTGAGATTAATATAAAAATAAGATCATATAAATTTCATAAGATGATACTGATACTTGTAGGGTAACCTTCTCAGTTGAAATTGAAAATCAAATTAACTTTTCCACATGTGTTTCTGCAAAAGTAAAGGCCTTAACAGCGGAGAACAATGCTTAACTCAAATAACGCAACTTAATTATATTCTGGTTGGTCTTCCGTACTTTATAATTACAGCCTGATTATAAGCACAAAATTACATTTCTTAATTACTGCGGATCTTCTGATTAGTCAAAATGATACAATTTACAACGCGCTAAAAAAGATCTATCTCATAAGACATTTTAGGAAAGTTGATGCGTTTTTTTAACTAATTTTATAATATTTTAACAACTTAAATGTAAAAATCTATTATAATTAAAGAAATAACAAATAATTGTATTAAAAATTCATTTTTCATTGAAAAAAATTTTTTGCTTTCAGAAAATATTGTCCATATTCATAAAAACAACTAAAAGCAAATAAAAGCATTTGAAATTAAATAATATCTTTGTTTTATTGAGTTTTTTGTACAATTACAATTCAGAGCTGATTTTCAGGTAATGGGTATCCAATTACAAAAAAAAAAAAACATGATTTGCATTCCTCAAAGCCCTGTGCTTTTTAATTATTGTAATCACTAAAACCGATGTGATCAATTTCTAGCGTTTTCATAAAATTAGTTGGGGGGGGTAATAAATATTTTAAAAAAATATTTCTACCATGACTTTAATAAAAAAAAAAAAAAATTTATAATAATTTCGATCATCTGTGAATAGTTCCTGAAAGTTTCATTAACATCCGACAATTATTTTTATTTTTGCAAGATTTTCCAAATTAATGTGTCATAAAAAAAAAAACGTGCTAAAAATTGTCTATGTTATTTACTAGTTATTGATACAAATAGAAACAAGGTTTTTTTTAATCAAAATTTAGAATGTTCTAAAAAAGAAGGAAAAATTTTTAAAAAATAATTAAAAAAAACTTTGGTCTTTCCTCTTAATAATAACATAAGCATTTAGACAATAAACTAAAAACTAATAAATTAAAGGCCAATGTGAATTATATCCCATCAAATATTTTATAAGTAGTTGAATAATTCTATTAAGATAAGAAAGTCCACTTCAGATAAATTCATTGATATAAAAAAACATTTTTTTCTTCCTTGTTCAAATTTAAAGAAATTATTGTTTCAGCTATTAAGTTAAACATAGTGTTACTCATTTTTATTTTTATTTGAACTCAGATTTAAATTCAAATATATTGATCTTTCTGTTCATAAATAAAACTGTTTATCCTGAAATGACTATCCAGGAAGAACCCTAAATTAAGGTGGTTTAATTTGTTAATTATAAAGAATAAACAAAATTAACACTTACTTTACAATGGGTAGGTTTTTGTAGTTAGAATTTATTGATACCCTTTTCCAAATCATTTTGATAAAATATTATTGTGTTTGGCATATTTTAAAATAAAAAAAATAATATAGGAAAAATTTTATATATTGTTTGAAAAATATGTGATTATTTTAGATCAAGGAAATTTAGTGTTTTGCTGATGAAGAAAATATATTACCAGATTTTTAAAAATTTTGAAAACATAAATAACCCATTGAGAAGCCAATATTTTGATTGAAACCAACATGTGTTCTGTCAATTCATTCACAAATCCAGCAAATTTTTTTTTTGATGGGAACCTGTGTTGTATATGAGACTTTTCAATTCTACTTGATTTTTACATGTATATTTTAGTGCTGTTTACTGAATTTTTAAAAAAACAAACATTTTCAACAAAAAATAAAATTTTATTAAATTAAATTTTTTTTATACATGATTATTTTTTAAACTTTGATTTGAATATTTTATTTTGAAATGTTCTTGTGGTTGTTTAATATTTTTTTGTAGATGTTATGAATGGTTCCATTTGCCTCACAGATAGGAACATATTTTCAGCCTTAAGAGTTTAAAATTTTTCTTTTAGAAATAACTGATAACAGAATTGTATTTTTTTGATAGTTTTTAAGAAATCTTTAATTGCCTGTTTTCATTAAAATTATTTTGTTGATTTGTTATCATGGTAAATGATGTCAAATTTTTTTTTGTATGATGACAATTTTTGTTTTAAAAATTTAAAAAAAATAATAACCTTTTAAATGTAGCTAAATACATATGAATAAGTTAAATTTTTGCATTCTTCATTTATTAAACTTATTGTTAAATTTTTGATCAAATTTCGTAGACATAGCAGGAACACTTAAAATGCAGCCAATCAAAATCTCTGAAAAATAGTTTATTATTGACAATTTATCTATTCATTTTCAGCAAATTATGGAAAATAATGCAACCCATTAAAAGTCCTAAAAAAATAAACTATTTTTTTTCATAAAAAAATTTCTTCCATCCATTAGGAAATTTATAACAAATCTTTTATTTTAGAAATGAAAATGAATCCTAAGATTCAAACTACCTTAAATCTATTTTTATTTTGTTAAAAACATGTGGACTCTAGAATTGTATGTTCTTTTTTTTTAGATAAAAAGTAGGCTGCTGATTATTATTAATAAAAAGCTAAATAAACTTACTGTTCAATGGTCATTTTTAGAAATTTGTGCTAATCATTTTTTTCAAGACAAAACTTAAAACAAAGATACTTTGCACAAGATAATTATTTTATAGGGCATTAGATTGATTTTTTTTAAAATTCAAGTATTTTTTAAAGGGGAGTAAATTCCTTTAAAATTTAAATATGAATTACCATTTTTTCTGTCACAGAAACTTAGCACATTGAAACGGAGTTCAGAAAAGCAATTATGTTTAAATTTCAGCTTTTTAAAGTGGAAATCGATTTCAGATAATAATTTTCATTTTCAGGAGAAAATAGAAATTTTGTTCTGGAAGTAACATTGGTAAAGACTTCGACAGTTATCTACAACATTTAAAGAGATATTTTGTTGTCCAAAATACTGGCAATGGTTTTATCTTTCGTCCAGTAAAAAATCCTCCTGGACTTTGAACAGAGTAGAGGTTTTGTTGAGTTGGTGTTCCTTTAAAATTGCCACCAAATCCCAACCTTAAACTCATCTTCCTATACAATGAAACACTAACTTTGAGTAGCAAAAAAGGCATTTCCTTGTAAAAATAGTTTTAAAAATTTTAATGCATTCCAGTAGACCATTTCACGATATAATTCCACGTCATCTGGAAAACTAAATATTGTACACTACTGTTGTCTATGTTGGTTTGCTAGACTAATATTTCACTAACAAGATTTATATTTTTAACTTACATGGTACGTGATGCATAATTTGAAGATTTTTTTTCAAAATATTCTAAAAAAAATAGAAATCAGAATGACTTATTCCACAAGATCGTTATTGTAGTTAGCACCCTGAAATTGTTTGTATATTGGTCTTTTTAAACAAGGAATTAAGGAGACAAAAGATCTGATAGAATTAAAACATTGTTATTTGAATTTTTTGTCAAAAAAAGAACAAGCTTCATCTTATCGTTACTTGTTAAAACAAGGCAAGCAATAACTGAGTAATACTAAATATGGTTAGATAAGATATTTATAGAATGAGAAGTTGAACAAGAACAGTTTACATCATGAAGTAAAGGGAAAGGTTCAGTTCAGAATTGATGGGGCCAGATTAACAGGGCTGATGAAGGTGAGACAACATTCTTGAAAAATTATAACATCAAAGATTTGGGAACAAGTGATTAGTTCGAATGTAAATTCATGAGAAATAAATAATCTCTTGGATTTAGCTAAGAAAGTAATTTTTAAATATATAAATATATATACAATTATAGATGCATTTTCCACTATTGAAAAAAAATGAAATGTTAAATTTTATATCATGAGTACCAATAATTATTTTTGAAACTAGGTAGTATCAACATGTATATTCTATCTTAATAAATGCATACCTGAGGTAACTGGACTTTCTAAATATTTTGAACTTAAAGAAGTATTTTAAAGCCCTATAGTGGAAAAAAATGGAAAAATACTTAAAAAAAACAAAAACTGTTTTTGTAAAAAACCTAAAAAATCTTTCAAAAATTTGAAAAAAAACGTAGTGATGCTAAAACACCTATTTTAAAA